>PITA01023937.1:0-27176 GCA_004023965.1 Spilogale gracilis
AGGACAGTGGCAGAAGGAAAGCAAATGGGAACTAGGGTAATCTAGGGAGAGAAACGAAACAACAGAGATTTTGAACACAGAAACAAACTGAGGGACTTGGAGGGAGGGGGGTGGAGGGATGGGAGAGCCTGGTGGTGGGTACTGGGGACACCTAAAGCGGGGAGCACTGGGTGTGGGGAATGGGGAATGAATCTTGAAAGACTGGAAAAAAAAATTTAGTAACAATAAAAAAAAAATCTAAAAAAATAAATAAATAAAAAATAAATAAAAAGTAAAAAAAAAAAGACACACAGATACATAGCAACTTAATAACAAAGCTTTTGTTATAAAAGCTAAATTTTTATTTTCTCACACTTAACAAGACACTTATCCTAAGAACACAGGGGCAAATTCAATATTATTTTTCTTGAAAAGGTATAAATATGATAAAGGATCTACTGGAGAAAAAAGACATACTGAGTGAAGAGATAGGAGATATCAAGAGAAACTGTTTTTAAAGGTTTTTTTTTTTTTATTTGACAGAGAGAGATCACAAGTAGGCAGAGAGGCAGGCAGAGAGAGAGGAGGAAGCAGGCTCCCTGCTGAGCAGTGAGCCCAATGTGGGACTCAATCCTAGGACCCTGAGATCATGACCTGAGCTGAAGGCAGAGGCTTAACCCTCTGAGCCACCCAGGCGCCCCTCAAGAGAAACTTTTAAAAAAAGATTTTAATTATTTATTTGAGAGACAGAAAGCGAGATCACAAGCAGGGGCAAGGGTAGAGGGAGAAGAAGACTCCCTGCTATGCAGGGAGCCTGATGCAGGACTCAATCCCAGGATCCAGGAATCATGACCTGAACCGAAGGCGAACACTTAACCAACTGAGCCACCTAGGCGCCCAAGAAGAAAAATCTTTAGAAAGAACAAATGATGTCCTAATATCGAAAAACAGAATATGTGAAATTTTTAAAATTATTGAACAGAATTAAGAGCAGACTGGATGCAACAAAATAAAAAAATCAATGAACTTGAAGACAATAAAGTCAATAAGACAGAAATCTAGACTGGATAAAAGTGGAGAGGCTCAATACCTGTAGAATAGCATCAAGCAGTCTAGCATATATGGAATAGGAATTTCAGAGGAGAGGAAAAACAGAATGGGACAGAAAAATTTTTTGAAAAAATAATGACTGGGCGCCTGGGTGGCTTAGTTGGTTAAGCGACTGCCTTCGGCTCGGGTCATGATCCCGGAGACCCAGGATCGAGTCCCACATCGGGCTCCCTGCTCAGCGGGAAGCCTGCTTCTCCCTCTCTCACTCCCGCTGCTTGTGTTCCCTCTCTGGCTGTGTTTCTCTCTGTCAAATAAATAAAATCTTAAAAAAAAATAATGACTGAAATTTTCCAGAACTGATCAAAAACAGGGAGTCCACAGCTCAGCAAAACCCAAAGAAGATAAATACAAAAAAAAAAAAAAAAAAAAAAAAAAAAAAAAAAAAAAAAAAAAAAAAAAAAAAAAAAAAAAAAAAAAAAAAAAAAAAAAAAAAAAAAAAAAAAAAAAAAAAAAAAAAAAAAAAAAACACACCAAGGCACATCACAGTAAAATTGCTGAAAAAGAAAGAAAATCTTGAGAGGGGAGAAAAGACATATTACATATAGGGGAATGACAATAAATGACTTTTCATTAGAAATGTTGAATACCAGAAGAACACGGAATAACATATCTAAAGAGCTGAAGGAGAAAAAAACGCATCAACCTGGATTTCTATTCCCAGCAAATATATGCTTCAAAAAATAAAGGCAGTTCTGGTAATGCCCATTATCTTTGTAACTCTGAAACATGTGTCTCAACAGATTACTTAGAGGTCTTCTTATTCAGCAAAGCAAGACTGTCCCTTGGGAACCACCTTGTTTTAATCCATCAAAAGTAACTGTTGTCTGAGAGACCACATGCTGCCAAGATTACCTGCAGCAGAATAGGCTCCTCAGCAGGGGACAAAGAAAGTCTTTCCAACTGTACATTTCATGGCATGCTGGGGCCCAGGATCCAGGAATTCAAACACTGGTATCCAGATACATGTCTAGGAGACTGAATCCAACCCTACTGTCTTTTTCTTTTTAATATTCAAACCATGCTCTAAAACCTTCAATTAAAAACAAAGGACAGTGATGGAGAGCCTGGGTGGCTCAGTAAGTTAAGCATCTGACTCTTGGTTTCAGCTCAGGTCATGATCTCATGGATTGGGGGATCAAGCCCCATGATAGTCAGGCTTCGCACTCAGCGGGGAGTCTGCTTGAAGATTCTCTCCTCCTGCCTCTCCCCCTCATTCATGTTCTGTCAATCTCTCTCTCAAATAAATAAATAAATAAATATTTTAAAAAATTTAAAACAATAGTCAAAAAACAAAGGATGATGACAATAATAAAAACCCCCTTTCTTGACACAATCCTTAGCTATAAACTTGTCTAGTGAGTCATCTATACGTACAGTGTCTACTTCCTCATCCCTCACTTACTCAGTGCACTGCATTCATTACATTAATATCGCTCTCACTGGGGATCCCACTTTGTAACATACTTCAAGGGAGTGTAATGGGCACTTTTTCACTTTTTTTTTTAAACTTGATTTGTTTGACTTTCAGATGGGATATGAAACTATCACTTCCTGAAAAGCTCCCCCAACACCACAACCACTCTGGTTTCCCTCTTGACTTTCTGGCTACTTCTCAGGTTCATCAATTCCTCCACAATGCTTTGTTCTAGACATTCTCTTTTAATTCGAAACAAGACATTCTCCCTAGGAAAACTCTGCATTCCTCACCAGCTAATCAATCACCAAGTTCTGTCACTTCTACCTTGTTGAATGTATCTTCTTCTCTCCATCCTTTCTGCCATTTACTTACTTCAGACTACCAATATCTCCTATAAACTCCTATAGAACTACAGCCTTTAGCTTGGTCTCTAACCCTCTGACCCCTTACTAATCCATCCTCCATATTCCATTCAGAACAGTCTTCTTAAATCTAAATTTGACTATTCTCCTTTCTAAAGTCTTCAACAGTTTCTTATTGTTTTTAAGTTGAAGTCCAAATTCCTTAAATTGGCCTGTAAGCCCTTGCATGAATGAAACCCTAATTATCTCCATAAAAGCTCTCCTCCACACCAATACTTTCTTGAACTTTTCACTCCAGTTAAAATGAACTTCTTTCAGTTCTCTGAATAGTGTGCCTTCTTTTGCCTCCAGAATTCAACCCTAAGATCTCTACACAAATGTCACTTCCTCCAAGAAGGTTTGGGTAATACCTTCTTCTTTCTTTCTTTTATGGTGTCTCATACATGCTCCCTGTCATAACACTTACTACTGTACTGACAGTACCTGTTTATTCCTATGCTTTTCTTACTAGACTGTAAGCTCTCTGAAAGCGGAAGCAAGTTATTCTTACACATCACTGTATCTCTAGTACCTAAAACAATCATTGGCACATAGTAGGTACTCAAGGGATATGTTTTGAATGACTCAATTAGAATGTTGACATTGAAAATGGCAAAGAAATTATGGTTTTTAAATGTTGAAATATTTGGGAAATAGGTGGTTTTTTAAAAGAAGATTTTAGGGCGCCTGGGTGGCTGAGTTGGTTGAGTGACTGCCTTCGGCTCAGGTCATGATCCCGGAGACCCGGGATCGAGTCCCACATCGGGCTCCCTGCTCAGCAGGAAGCCGGCTTCTCCCTCTCTCACTCCCCCTGCCTGTGTTCCCTCTCTGGCTGTGTTTCTCTCTGTCAAATAAATAAAAATCTTTAAAAAAAAAAAAATAAAAGAAGATTTTATATATTTATTTGACAGAGAGAAAGAGACAGCAACAGAGGGAACACAAGCAGGGAAAGGGGCAGAGAGAAAAGTAGACTCCCCGTTGAGCAGGGAGCCTGATGCGGGGCTTGATCCCAGGACCCTGAGGTCATGATCTGAGCTAAATGTACACGCATAACAACTGAGCCACCCAGGCACCTCTAGATGGCTTTTTGGGAAGACAGGCAAAATTAGACAGCTTGCAGGGCAACAGATGTTCCCCACAAGGGCCTGCTGAATGGACGGCTGGGTATACATAGAAGGAAAGGGGTTTATTGAAGTTGGGGCACAATTTGATATGGAGCCACTCGCACCAGCAAGAGGGTAAAGAAAGAGGTAATTTAGGTGGAAAAGCCCCATAAGGCTGAAGGGAGTCTGAATGTCTAACAGGTCACTGAAAAGATAAGACCAAATCTCAGAAAGGAGGTTGAAACTATGGACAAAGAAGAGAGAGCCATGTTAAAGAGGAGGCTTTGAAGTGTTAACCTAAAGAAGTTTCTACCTTGTACTCCTTCACTTTAAATGCTGTCATGCAGAAAGAAGGGTTTGAGAATGATTTGCTGAGCCCAACAGGGTAAATAGAATATATGACTCACAGACGGAAACCATAAATAAATTATCAAGAAATGGTTTACCCCACCATGCCAAACGGAAAGCAAATAATGCCTATTTTTTTTCCAAGGTCTGAAATAGAACTTGCCAAGTTTGAAGGATTCTATGTAATGCTTCTTATAAGATGAGGGGGAGCTTGGGTGGGTGAGCACCCAGGATAGAGAAACCTATGGCTGATTTGTGGAATAATATCCAGGAACAACTTCAGAATGGATAGTAGATCACATAACTGGGAAGTCCCTCTCAGCTGGTCAGGACTAGGAAGTCCCTCTCACCCTGGTCAGGGGCAGGATCCAGGAGTGAGGAGATAGAGAGAAGCTGAGACCACAAACCATAGCAAGAGGGTGGGAAGCAGAGCCTGGAGATTTTTCATGAACCCTGGAGGCAGGCTGAGATCCCACAGATTCTGGCCTGGGGGCTCCTGGCAGCCTGCAAAAACCTTCCGCAGGGGCTGGGGAGGTAGCAAGTGTAGTCACCTCCTTAGCCTTACCTCCCCTTTGGATTCTCTCCTGTGCCAGCTGCACTTTTATTATTTAAGTCTTTCACACTCTCTTTTTTGGCCCTGAGCCCTGCTTCAGCTTCACCGAGAATCACCTATGCCTGTGACTGAGAAAGAAACAATATGAGCCTGGTTTACAGAGGACCCTGCACCATCGGCTGGTGTGAGCTGGCCAAGGACCGCTGCACACTGCGGGGTAGTCCAGAGAGGGCAGCGAAAGCAATAATCCCCTGCAGACAGAACTTTGAAGAGCACACTTATGCCTTGAGGTAATGTCTTTACACTGTCACCAGGTATATTAACTATATTTTCTTTGTTTCTGTATTCTTGACAGTCTGGCATCTGTGGCTTCAAGGGCTGGGGAGAGACTGCCCCTCCTAGAACTGACCAAGTCCAAAGGACATGCCCTGCAGTACACCTTTCACAGGCAAACTGATCAGTCCAGAGCCCATACTCTTTCATGGGGCTGTCACAGGTTGAGCCAATATTCCCCAGCCCCTAATCACCCCAGAGCCCGCTGACGTTACTCAAACTCGCCAATCCTCAACCTGCTTACACTGCCTAGCCTTGACCTTCCTACAGACACCACAATGGAGAGTGTCGCTGCCTCTGACTCCTGGGAGACCTGGGTATTCCCCCATTGGGCCCTCCATGGCCTGCTGTGCCTCCTACCTCTGGGAAAACTGCAAGAACATCTTCCTTCGTGACAGTCATTCCTGTGTCTGCATGTCTTACTATACCTGATGGAAACAAATCCCAGGTACGTTTTCAAATCCCAGATAAAGACTGGCTAGATGGTGAGGTTCTTGGAAGGGACAAGTCTGAGAGACTGGTGTTAAAGGGGTTTGGGAATGTTGTAATAGGCCCACGGAACATGGATATGTGTGGCGCCTGCTCCTGCTCACCCAAAGGTCCCCAGGGCACAGGAGGTCTTTGGTAATCAAGTAGATGAGATGACCAGCCCTGTGGATGTCAGCTGGACACTTCCCTCAGGATGACAATGTGTGTTCAATGTGCTCATGCACCACTGGCCATGTGGAAGGAACAGAGGGGGAAGGTGGGCTTGGCAATGTGGAATCCCTCTCACCAAGGCTGACCTGGCCACAGCCATCACTTGGAAACCGCGTGAGTGGTAGCAGCACAAGCATCTCCATCATGATACCATATCTCATGGCCCCAGCCAAACTCCTGGGAGCAGGCTCATCATGCCAGGCCCCTTCCCTCACAGAAAGGGCAGCAGTGTCTTTTCTGGAATATTCACTAACTCTGCATGTGGACTTGCTTTTCCTGTTGCTATGTTTCTGGCAGCCTGTAGAGTAAACTGAGGACTCAGCGTCCTTTTCATTTTGATGCATGCCACCCAACACTCCTTCTAACCAAGGACCTTCTTTTATAGGAAAAGAAATCCAAGACAATAGGCTGATGCTTTGGGGAATCTCTGATCTCACTGTGCCCCCCCCCCAACTGCCTTGAGGCAGCTGGCCTTAAAGGGTGCAACAACAGCTATAGGAGATTTCAGAAAGAGAACCAGGGGGATTCAGCATTCTGTGTGGTGGGGGCACTGCCCTGGGGGATGCAGTTTCTTCCACGAACCAGGAGCCAACACATGCTTCTGCAGCTTAGCCAAAATCTAAAGGTTCAGGGACCAAGAAAATGGTGTTTCTTATGGGTAAGCCTACTGCCAGCTTCCTGCAACTCAAACTGCAGATCATGGACCAGCACCACTGGAATCACCTAGGAGCTTCTTAGAGATGCAGCATCTCAGGACTCACCCCAGACCTAGTAGATCAGCACCTGCATTTTAATAAAATCCTCAGTCATTCCATGTGCACGCTACAGCTTGAGAATCACTGGTCTAACTGACTCACAACATTTTTGGTTTTACTTTGGTTTTACTCAGATTTTATTCAGAACTCAGAATCTCTGAGTTCTGCTTTTTAATTCTTTTTTTTTTAAGATTTTATTTATTTATTTAACAGAGAGAAACACAGCTAGAGAGGGAACACAAGCAGAGGGACTGAGAGAGGGAGAAGCAGGCTTCCCGCCGAACAGGAAGCCCGATGTGGGGCTCGATCCTGGGTCTCCGGGACCATGACCTGAGCTGAAGGCAGTCGCTTAACCAACTGAGCCACCCAGGCACCCCTGCTTTTTAATTCTTATAGTACCTGACGGGTGGGTGCTTTCACCAGGAATACAAAATGATTCCAATGATGTGGAAGCAGAAACCACACTCCTATCTGGCCATTTCAGGACCACGATGCCTCTAGGAAATAGATGGTAAAGGGACTCATCCTGATTACCAAGGGGACCCAGGGTTGCTGTTATACAACGTGGCAAGAAGGAGGGTAGGTGGAAGTTCAGGATCCTCTGGAGGGATCTGAGTGTGATAGCTTGGGTGAGTGAGTCCCACCTTGTTCAGAGGTCAAAGTCAATGGATCATCACTACAACCTTACAGAGGCAACACCGCTAAGGCCTTAGATTCCCCACAAATGAAGATTCAGGCCACATCCCTAGGTAAGAAACCCCACTCACCAAAGCTCTAACTGAAGACAAAGGGAACGTGAATTAGATGGTAGAAGAGGGAACTAATAAGAAAAATTGTGAAAGAGTTTAGAATGGATGCTCTGTAGAATGCTAGGCACTGTCCAGAGCCTCCTTCTTAATTATCTTGAGTCTACAGGTGTCTTGTTTTTCAATACCTTTGAGGAATTTTACAACTTTGACTGCAAGGCAAATGATTTTGTCCATAAAGGTGCAACTCATCTCCCACCCCCTCCAAAATCATCTGAATACCTATTAACAAATTCATTTAATCATTCCTGATTTCTTAGATCTGTTCTTTGGAGTCTCCTTTGAATTTTTTTTTAGCATCTTACTGGTTCCCTTATTAATTAATTTAAGTAAAACTTTCAACATGTGTTAACTTTATTTTTGTACAAGAGTCATGATTTTACCTTTTAAAAAAATTACTTTTAACAAGACATGAATACCAGCTATGAACTCAGGACTACTTGCACAACTAAGAACTATAGCTTTTATCATTATTTTCTTCCTTTTTGTATTCTGTATAGATTTAAATATTTTAACTATTTTTATTTTTATATATTCTTTTTCTCTCCCTCATATAGTATATAGGGGTATATAAGTGATGGTTCACTTGACAATTTAATTTTTAGGGTGCTGAATATTAAGATCAGAGCCAGAGCAGAAGAGGACTTTGTCAAAGATACTGGATTGGTGCTAGTCTCAGCTGAAAAAAAAATTGGATTTTCCAAGTAATAAATCATAAATAAATCACACAGAATTCTCATTGGAAGGCTTTTTTAAGCCAAAATATGGGCAAAGGAGTGAATGTGGGTGCTGAGCAGCCAAAGAGGTAACTGTAATGGAGATAGAGCTGTTTTTGTATCTATATTTGTTTGTTTTTACTATCAACATCCAGTGTCATTTAATTTGGGGAGAGTCTCCTAGCACAAGGATCTTTGTGGGAGACAAGGCCAGTTACATAAGCTTAGAAAAGTCAAATGCTTGTATTTAGGATTTTGAATCTGCAGGGAATGTTCCAAAGGCACAGACAGCTGGCAGCCGGTGTTGGTGGTGACATCGGCAGCAACTTCCTAACCAGCGTCTTCCTGTGATGTGAACTTGGCTGTCATGTAAGTTAAATGTGACTATGGAAGAATAGTCAAAGATGTTACCCTGGCTCTGAAGATGGAGGAAGGGGCAGGAGCCAAGGAACACAGATGGCCTCCAGGAACTGGGAAAGACAAGACATGGATTCTCCCGTAGAGTCTCCAGAAGGAATGTGACCCGGCCTGATTTTAGCCCAGTGAGACCCATTAGACTTTTGACCTCTACAACTGGGAGATAGTATCTTTGTGTTGTTTTAAGGCACTAAGTTCATGGTCATTTGTTACAGTGGCAATACAAAGATACAGTTGGCTACTGTAACATTCCAGGAAAAACATGGCAAGAACCACATTTAAGAGAGTGGCAGGACAGGAGGAGAGACCTAGTTTGAAGGACCATTAAGAGGATAGAGATGAAGGACACTGTCAGCAACTGAGTGTGGGTATAGGTTTGGGTGGTGAGGGGAAGACAGAAGTTGAAAGCAATTCCTGGTTTCTCTCTTGGACAAATGGGTATATTGGTCAAAATGTCAGAAAGAGGTCCGTGTAATGGTGAGCATGAATGTGTGTGAGAGTGCATGTGAAAGAGTGTGAGAGAATGTGTGAGAGTATGTGTGTGAGAGAACATGTGAGTGTGTATGAGACTATGTGTGCATGAGAGAACATGTGAGTGTGAGAAGTGTGTGGGTGTGTGAGTAGGAGAACATGTGTGAGAAAATGTGTGTGGGAGAGAGCATGTGAGTGAGTTATGGTTGTAAGTGAGAAAGCATGTGAGAGCACATGAGCGTGTGAGAAAAAGTTGGAGAGCCTGTGTGTGTGTGTGCAAAAGCACGTGACGGCATGTGTGAGAGAGTGTGCGTGCGCGTGAGCAAGGGCAGGAAAAGCAGGCAGATCTCTTCTCATACTACTCAGCTCCTTTCTTTCAATTCCATTTTTACCAACAAACCTTCTAATCTTAACTCTCAAGCTATCCCTACTGGGAAAAACTCGTGCTCACTAGCCAACACAAATAGCTGCTCTGCTTGTCAGTTATATTTTTCACTCTAAATTAATGAATTGCCATTTTAGTCAGAAACCAGGCTCCTGTGGGTTTGGTCAGAGCAAAACAATTTACCAGGGTATGATTTCTCCCAGATGAGCTGACAGAATTGAGTTTCTGCCCCTGCAAAGTAGAGGATCAGACCGTGAACCACGGTGACCCCAATTATGCCTTCCTGCATGGCACAGCTTCCCTGCACCCTTGGCAGGAGGTGGGGGGTTGGGAAAAAGACTTTGGGAGAGGCAGCCTGTTGCTTTACCCCTGAGCCAAGCCAATTGAGAAACATGAGGTTCTGTGCTTGCAACTCAACAGCTATTTATAGTTCATACTGAGATTCCCTCAAATATATGGAGACAGGGACCCAGTCTCCAGAGAATCCACCCCTGTCTGGATCCCGTGCCTAGCAGATGCAAGCCCAGGCAAGCAGTTTAGGGAAACTGAGGGAATGAGGGGGTGAGTTACAGTGGCAGGGGATCTAGAGGTGGCTGGGAGGTGGCTGATTTTCATCATAAAGACATCCTGGAAAATCTGAGAAAGAAAGTGACATTCAGATACTCTTTATTTCTTTACCTGTGGCAAACTTCCAAAGTGACCTCTGAGTAAGAGAGGGAAAGCAAAAAGCCTTTGTCCCTCACGACACTAGATGCCAGGATTGCTGATATCCACCCCTCTGATTAGGGAACCAAGGCTCTTGGAAGTTAAGCTTTTTAAAAAAAAAAATTTTTTTTAAGATTTTATTTATTTATTTGACAGAGCGAAACACAGCTAGAGAGGGAACAGAAGCAGGGAGAGTGAGAGAGGGAGAAGCAGGGAGAGTGAGAGAGGGATAAGCAGGCTTCCCGCCAAGCAGAGAGCCCGATGTGGGGCTTGATCCTGGGTCTCCAGGATCATGACCTGAGCCGAAGGCAGTTGCTTAACCAACTGAGCCACCCAGGCGCCCCTTAAAATTTTTATTTATTTGTTTGAGAGAGAGAGAGCAAGCATGAGCAGGCAGAGGGCCAAAGGGAGAAGCAGACTCCCCACTGAGCAGGGAGCCTGATGTGGGGCTCGAGCCCGGGACCCCGGGATCATGATCTGAGCTGAAGGCAGATGCTTAACCACCTGAGCCACCCAGATGCCCAAAAGTTAAGCTTCTTGTCCAGCATTGCATCCATCAAATGTCAGAGCCGGCACTTGACTTCAGACTCCTGATGCCAAAATCCACATCCTCCGTAGTTTGACCTGGGTTTCTGCCCTTTGGGGACCCTCTCCTCATCAGTCACCCCATGCAGGTGTCTGATTATTCTCCTGCCTATAGGAGCATCTGGCAATAATACAATCCTCCAACCAGTAAGTACTCCAGATTCCCTTCCCACACGCTTAGCCCTCTGCTGGGTGCTGGGGAATGGATGAAAGATCATGACCAGATCCTGTTCTCGAAAAGCTTATAAAGCAACAGAGTTTAAACTGTGGGGTACTCAAATCACAGAACTGGAATGGGGATCATCGCCAGAGTCACAGAGGCAAGAGGGCCTGAGCTCCTGCTCCCCCATGGCGGACTATCTCCCAGTAACAGTGGCCTACACAGTATTTTCTAGACAAGGAAACTGGGGCTCAGAGAGGTAAAGTCATTTGTCTAAGGCCATACAGTGGTATGTGGCAGCTTGGGTGGTCTCTGATCCTGATTACATTTCTTTTTGCTACACCTTCCTTCCATTCTCTGATTCTATAGGGTCCAGATGTGGGGAGGACTCCTGGACCACAAAAGGCAAACCTCATGAGAAGAGTAAAGGAAAGTTTCCTTTGCCGTGCTATCAGTGCCCGCACCGCAGAGGGCATCCTCCTTCTCCCACTACTTCACACCCAGCTTCTCTAGGACCACTGGACCCCACCAATAAGTGTTACTTACATATTCTTTAATGTCCTTTGATTTCACAGCCTTGTAGGAATAATACGCAGGGTAAAGGGTGCCAAATATAAGCCTAGAGGCAAAAGAGAGAGAAATGTGATTTTCATTCATCCTATTTGATGGAAAATGTCTGTCTTCAATGCTGAAAGCAGTTCTCCAAGCTGCAGAAGACGCTGCTCTGTGGCTTGATCTAGCTTTATGCATGCCCGGAAGGTTTCTTCTTGTGGCTGGGTTGTGCTTAGGAACCTTTCTCCCCGGTTACAGCTGCACACCCATCTTCCTCAGTCTGTGATTTGGCAACATAAAAGAGTGATTCAGGGTCATGGAAGCCAAAAATGGGGGTGAGATTAGGGGTGGGAAGCCAAGCTGAGAAACCATGACCTCTGAAATTAAAGGTCAAATTCTCGTCTCCTGCAGCTAATCCCCATTGATGCTCTTGTAAAGCCTGTCCACACCTTGGGCTTCCTTCTCAAAAACAAAAAAACCTTTCCACTTAAAGTTCCTTCAAATTTCACTCCCTCACATTTGATTCCAGCAACCTGCAACTGGAATCAGCTCTTGAAATTCTGAATGCAATCTTCCTGAGACACACATCCCCACTCCACATAACCCACTTCTCACTGCTGTTAAGAAGAATGGAGGAAATAGAACAACAGCAGCATGGCTGTCTAGGTATTGTCTCTCCCTGACCATGCCCATGTCTGCATGAGGTCATTAAACTGTTGACTCTCAGCTGTCCCCTGTAGTTCTCCCAGCCCTCATTCTCTCTACCTTGCCCCAGCCCCTCTCAAAGCTTTTGCCTCTGCTGTTCTGGCTTTCTGGAATTGTCCCCTTCCCTTTCTTTCCCTGTTTATCCATAAGATCCCAGCTCCATCATGTCTTCTTCACGGAAGACTTCCCTGACCTCTCCGACTAGGTCAAATCTCCTAGGCCACAATGTAGACATTATCAAAATGCTCTTTTAAGACTCGCTGTGATGCTCTGACTGACAACATCTCCTAGTTGAACTATCAGTACCTTCAGAGCACAGAACGAATCTGTTTTACTCAATAATGTGTTCTCAGCACCTACCCAATAGAAGGTTCTCAGTGGATTTTTTTTAATACCCATTTTATTTATTTACTTATTTAATATATAATGTATTCTTTGCTTCAGGGGTACAGGTCTGTGAATGATCAGTCTTACACACTTCACAGCACTCACCCTAGCCCATACCCTCCCCAGTGTCCATCACCCAGCCACCACATCCCCCTCTACCCCCCAGCAACCCTCAGTTTGTTTTTAAGTGAATGAACCGACAGAATGTTAGAGCGGGCAGGGTTTAATCCTTTCATCTGACAGACTAGGTCACTGTCCAGGTGTTAGCTGACTGGGAACAGAGCCACCATGGTCCCAGGCCCCACAGAAGCCAACACCTCCTGGAACAGCCCCACAGATGGCGCTTCTACAGTCCCTGCAAAGAGGTCCCTGCAAGGAGACACAGTCCGGAAGCCCGAACCCATGGCTTCCTCGTCAGGTTATTTAGAGGTCATACAGAGAACTCCCAATCCAGATTCAATGTACCAAGCAAGGGTCAGCTTTCCCATAAGCTCCGTGGCCAGGTGACCCTTGACCTTCCATATTCATCAGGTTTCCAGGGAAAAACAGAAAGTAAATGGAACTGAGTCAGTTTCTGATGCTGAAAGAGAAAGGGTTTTGTAACCTTGACTCACATGGGCCTTTCACTGAGTGCTGTATGGGCATCACCACAGTCCTCAGAATGGCCTGGTAAAAGCAATCTCTTTTATAGACAAGACACCACATGGGGCCCTAAGGGGCCCTTAGTCACTTGCTGGTCTAAGGCTGGAGGACCACAAGGAGTAAAGCAGGGGCTAGGACCCAGCCAAGTTGGTCTCCTCCAAGCCTGGCTTCTCACCACCACCATCTACTGCTTTGGAGAGCAAGGCCATCCTCTGGCAAGGAAAGAATAATGCCTGGAGAGCAAGAGAAGCTAGCAAAGGGGACAAACGAATAGTCTGAATGGAAGGGAACTGGAGGAAGGGATTTTAAGAGAGACAAGGCACCAGTGTCAAAGGCGTGGCCAGATGGAGGGGGATGCCTCATGTAGGAGCCTACTGGGTTCAGTCATGAGCCAGCTTGGTGAGAGAGGTCCCTCCAACCACTCCATCCTGCCCCAGCCTCAAGCATTCTTGTATATCAGGGCGTCTTACTTTCCTAGGCAGCCTTTCCTGACCTTGTCACACCCCACACCCAAGACTAGGTTCCTCGCGCTGTTCACAGTCTCATGACTCTGGATGTTGCCCTTTCTTAGCCCTGATCCACACCACTTGCAATGGTTTATTCGATGTCTGTCTCTCCTATGAGACTATGTGATTCACAAAGCCAAGGATGGTACCTTTCTCATTCATAACCACCCCTGGGGGCCTGGCAAGTGTTCAGTAAGTACATAGTCACTGTGTGAAGTCTCAGAGTGGTGAAGCAAAAGACAGAGCCCTCCAGGGGACACTTGTGACCTTGGGACTGAGGTCTGAGGATCTAGGGGGACACCAGATGGCACCAGCCTGATTCAGCAAAGCCTCAGGCATGGTGCCACAGGTTCCGGAGAAATAAACACACCGCTCCTTGGCTCAGATGCCCCGGTTATTAGCCACATCTGTCAGGATGGTTTTCAGCCCCTGCCCTGAGGCAACATGTGAGCTGTTGAAAAGAGAGAGCTGGAAAACGCATCATGACCCTCGGCTGGTGGGTTGGTTTGCTCCTCCGTGAACTCTACTGAGTACACAGCAACACCAATGCCATGTGAGCACGCCCAGATCTGGAAAGGCCCAAGGGTGCCCAGACAAGAGAGGGCGTTCTCCGTGTGCTGGGTTCCTGACGTGAAGTGGCCGTCAGGGTCCCCCTGCGTGCCATCCCACCCCATATTTGACAGCACAGGGACAGCAAGACAGATTTGCTTTTCAGTCTCTTAAGGCTCAGTAATGCCTCCTGGTGAGGGAGCACACTTAGCACTTCACTGCCCAGGGAAAGGACAATGGGATTAAAAGGGCAAGTTCTTCCTAATCTGTTCTAGAGAAAAGAAAGAGGAAATAAAGCACATCCAAGCCAAAAGGTTTGGGCACTTACGTCCATCAGACCAAGTCCCTTCTCCAGCAGGCCCACCCCTGCCTGAGCGTCCGGATCTCACAGGCAGCAGCTGTCCCCTCTAAGCCACGCTCCCTTGCTCACAATCCGTGACTTCCTGCCTGCATCTTAGTGCATGATCTTTCCACAACTCCACAACAATTTTTCCTGATAAAGTCCCCCTAATCCTTTAAGACCCAGCTCATGAAGCCACATCTGTGAATCTCTGATCACTTGTCCCTCAGAATTTTCTGGACACTCTACTACAGCCTTTATGAAGGAGTTTTAATAACCATATAATAATAATGATGATGGTAACATCACTGAGTGCTCACTAATGCCAGGCACTGCCGTACAAGCTGCACACGTTCTCACATGTCAGCCTCTCCGTACCTATTTGGGATAAGAATTCTCACTACTCCATCTCACAGACTGGGATGCTGGGGCCAAAGGAGATGGACCAGCCAGGAGCACCGGTGGGATGTGGACCTTGGCCCCTGACAACAGAGCCTGCCTTCTTTCTCCTCCCAGGGTGGCCTACGCTGGCTGAGTCATCTCCCAGGCCAGACCATGCAGTTCTGGTCAGATTGGTGGGGTCCCTAGTGCCTGGCACAGCCTGTGCCCAGGTGAGCACCTGCTAAATGTCTGTTGAGTCAATAAAGAATTGCAATCTCTCTCCAAGGAGCTTAACATACCTCTCCCCACAAGGTCAGGAGAAAAGCAGTAACATACTTAAAAGGATCTGGAGTGTTTACGTGCTCAAGGCTGGCCCCAGCAGAGGGACGTTGGAAGGCCTGAGTGCCTCCCTCTGGAGAGGAGACCAGGCTCTGGCTAACACACATGTCCCAGTTATTACTGCACAGAACTCACACTGCACCCCGTCAGCCTCAGAGCCCTGCACCCACCCTCCCTTCTCACCACTGTCATTTACTGTTACACTAGAGTCCCCACCCTAACTTACTGCCTCCATTTACCTGCCTGACACATTTCTCCTGTCTTTACCATTCATTCTTTCTCTTGCTCCAAGTTAGGGGTCTTCATCCAGGGATCTCCTCCGCCACTGCTTCCACAGCTGTCGTATCTATGAGGGACCCAGAGTCTCATCTTCTAAGGCAAGGGTGATTTTGTTTCCCCAGACATCTAGGTGATGTCTGAAATACTCTGGGTGCCACAGTGAGAGAGTGCCAGTGGCGTGTGGTGGGTGGAAGCCAGCGATGCTGCTCAGCACTCGACAAGGCACAGGACAGCCCCCTCCCCAACAATGAACAATCCGGCCCCTAAAGTCAAAGTGCTGGAGTGGAAAAACCCTGGTCTAGTGTGCTATTTTCCAGTCCTTGGCATGGATTCCTCACTCAGTCATCAAGGACAATCTGCTCCCAGGCAAGACAATAGATGCTCAGATAGGAGGAGGCAATCCCAATGGCAAAGACCACATACTTATCCCGTTGGTCATTGTCAGGGAAAACACAACTCTGAAACTACTTATCAACTTCCTGGAGCTCTGGCCAAGAGAAGAGAGGTACTGCTTACACAAATAAATTGTAACTGTGATGCCAGTTATAGTCACCCAGGAGGAGAGCTTACCGTTTCTGGAGCCTGCGGGAGAGCAAGAGCTGGCCTGCAGCTCAAGTACAAGCCGTGACGTAGGCACTTGATAACCTTGGCCAAGACTTGGGCAAGCAACGAAACAAGGTATTTTCCGCAGTCTTCTCAGGCATCCTAGTATTGGAGTAACATTTCCCAACTCCAAAATATGATGAAAAAATTTTTTTAAAGCTTTACTCATTTATTTTAGAGAGAGAGTGAGATAGAGCATGAGTGGGAGGGGCAGAGGTAGAGCTAAAGAGAATCCCAAAGCAGACTCCACAATCATCGTGGAGCCCGACATGGGGATTCTAGCTCATGACCCTGAGATCACAACCCGAGCTGAAACCATGAGTCGGGTGTCCAACCGACCTTGCCACCTGGATGCCCCACCAAATTGTGTTGAAAATTTTAAAAATCAATGTTAGGAACATTTTTTTCTCAAATTAAGTTGTTTTTTGTTTGTTTGTTTTTTTTAAGATTTTATTTATTTGACAGAGAGAAACACAGCCAGAGAGGGAACATAAGCAAGGGGAGTGAGAGAGGGAGAAGCAGGCCTCCCGCCAAGCAGGGAGCCTGATGTGGGGCTCAATCCCGGGTCTCCAGTATCATGACCTGAGCCGAAGGCAGTTGCTTAACCAACTGAGCCACCCAGGTGCCCTCTCAAATTAAGTTTTTAATGTAAAAAAAATAATAGGCCTACTGTACAGTTATTCATCTTATGATAAAACAAATTTAATTTAAGGTTGGTACACAACACAGGGGCTTCTAGAATGCTGAATTTCTCGACCTGGACAGTAGTCACACAGAGTTCTGCTTTGTAATTACAAATGTACATAAAACTGTACACATATGTTCTATGCACTTTTTTGTTTGTGAATGTTATAATTTTTAAAAGTGGTGTCCCACATTCAAAAAAATAAATTTGCATGAAAGGTCTTCCAAGTCATGAAGGTATACTATTTCCTTTGAACATTAAAAGGTTATTAATTTGGGGACACCTGGGTGGCTCAGTTGGTTAAGCGACTGCCTTCGGCTCAGGTCATGATCCCAGAGACCCGGGTTTGAGCCCCACATCGGGCTCCCTGCTCAGCGGGAAACCTGCTTCTCCCTCTCACACCCCCTACTTGTGTTCCCTCTCTAGCTGTGTTTCTCTCTGTGAAATAAATAAATAAAATATTTTTTTAAAAAAGTTATTAAATTTTACACTGATTACATCTTGTGTTTTCTGTTCTTAAAAAAATGTAATTTCTTTTTTTTTTAAATGTAATTTCTACTTGTTATTCTCTGAAGGTTTTTTCTAAAAGCCTATGAATCAATTTTTATTACTCTCTATGAAAATTAATCCCCAAGGGCACCTGGGTGGCTCAGTGGGTTAAAGCCTCTGCCTTCGGCTCAGGTCATGATCTCAGGGTCCTGGGATCGAGGCCCACGTTGGGCTCTCTGCTCAGTGGAGAGTCTGTTTCCTCTGCTCTCTGCCTGCCTCTTTGCTTACTTGTGATCTCTCTCTTTGTCAAATGAATAAATAAAAATCTTTAAAAAAAAAAAAAGAATTAATCCCCAAGACCATTTTAGTGGTCCACTCTAATAGAGGATGCTCCCTGGTTTTTGAGCTCCTACTGGCATTCAAATAAATACACCATAATTTTTAGTATGAAGAAACTTTAAGAGATAAGACATGACATATATTTGAAGTCTCCTCTATATTCTTCCTGATACGTCCTACTCCCTCCTTCCCCTAACCTGAACTTGGTGTTTATCCTTCTCACCATGTTTTTATTAACTATGTACAGCATGCATAAATGAAAAAATGTTATACCTGCTTAAACATTATATCAATGGAATCACACTCCATGTATTCCGATGAAATATGTTAATTCAACTTTGTGTTTTTGAAATTTGGTCCATGTTGATGCAAATCTTTCTAGATCATTTTTAAAAAATATTTTATTTATTCATTTGACAGAGAGAGAGATCACAAGTAGGCAGAGAGGCAGGCAGAGAGAGAGGAGGAAGTAGGCTCCCTGCTGAACAGAAAGCCCCATGTGGGCCTCCATCCCAAGACCCTGAGATCATGAGCTGAGCTGAAGGCAGAGGCTTAACCCACTAAGCTACTCAGGCACCCTTTCTAGATCATTTTAAACCATTCTATAGTATTTCACCATGTGACTATATCACATCTGTTTAGCCATATATAAATATGCACCTATCCATATTATAGTGTAGGCTGTAGTGCACATTCTAGTTCATGTTCCCTGTGCACATGTGAAACCTTCTCTAGGGTGCATACATAATGTGAATCCTGAGGTACAACACTGTCCACCATACAGTGCAAAGCTACTTACCAAGGAAGTTCTGCCAGTTTTGACTCATTCCTACAGAGTAGAAGACTTCCAATGTTCCCCATTCTTGCCAAACTGATAGAGAATTAAAATTTTTGCCAGTCTGATATATGTGAAGTGGTATCTCATGCCTTTTCAAATTTGTATTTCCTCAGTGATAAATGAGGTGGAACTGCTTTTTAGGCCTATTGGCCATTTGGGCTGCTTACCTGACCTATTTCTACCCCCCATTAGCTTATATTTTTCTTACCGATTTTGAGGACTTCTCTGAATTCTGGGTATAAATCCTTCCTTCCATGTGCATTGCAAACATTTTTCTCTAATAAAAACTCTCCTAACTTGGTTTGTAGTGCTTTCTGCTGTAAAAGTGTTAAATTTTACATGTACAAACATATCACTCTTTTCTTTTATAGCTTGTTTTTAAACTTGTTAAGGAAATCCTGGTCACATAAATTTTCCCATAAATTTATGTAACTTTTGCTTCTTCACTATTAGGTTTTAACTCACCTGGATTTATCTTTATGCATGCTGCGAGTTCAGGATTCAGTTTTATTCTTTTCTGTATGGATCCTGATGGTCCTAGTAACAGTTACTGAATCCTTTCCCACTGGGTTGCAGTTCTACCCATCACATGTAAAGTTTTCCAATGTGTTCAGATGTTATTTCAGTTCTCCATTCTGCTCTACTGGTCTACCCCCTCCCCCAACTATGCACCTACACCACAGTGTCTTGGTGCTCAGAGCTTTGTAGTAAATTCTAATGTTCTTAAAATTGTCTGGCCTATTCGCAGCTTTTTTTCCATATGAATTTCATAATAGCTTGCCAAATTCTATTAAAAACTTTACTCAGATTTTGGTTAGAATTGCAGTGAACTTAACAGATTTACTCAGGAAGAAATACCATCTCTGTTATCAGGCTTTCTCTTTATGGACATCATCTTTTCCATCTACTTATGTCATCTTAAATGTCTTTTCATGGTATGTTATAAATTTTCCCATAAAGAGCTTGGACATGTTTTATTTATTCCTAAGTACTTCTGGGATTCATGGTGGTATTATGAATTTTTTAGTTAGATTTTCTATTGGTTAATAAAGACATACAGGAATATTTTTTATTTTCCTTGTTGAGCTCAGAACTACTAATCTTGCTACAATCCAAAGCAGCTGGGGTCTCAAATGCATTACACTAAGTGAAGGGAGCCAAACTCAGGAGTAAACATGCTGTATGATTCCATTTATATGCTATTCTGAAAAAGAAAAATGTATGGAGACAAAAAAACCAGATCAAGGTTGTTGGGGCTAAGGGTGGGAGGGGTTGACTACCAAGGAGAGTGAAGGAATTTGGGGGAAATGATGGAATTGTCCTACACCTTGATTGTCATGCTGGTTACACACTGTATGCTTGTATTAAAACTTAGAATTCAAACTCACAGTTAAAAGAAAAATCACGCTAAAGAGTGACTTTTACTAATTATATATCAATAAACATGGCCTTTAAAAAAAAAAGTCTTTGGAGGAATTCACACTAATATGTGTGAGTGTTTGTGTGTGTCCCCAAAAATGGCTAAAGCCAACCTGGGCATCAGCTTCCAAGCTCTGAGACAACTTCCTGATAGCTGAGCATCCATATGTAATGAAACAAGGACTCACAAAAACCAAAATGCACCTCCAGGGCCTGTTACCACTCTAGCCCTGAAAGAAGTGCCAAGGGCCTGGGTTCTAAATACGACTGAGCAAGCCTGATCTTTACCATGCTGCTGCAGGGAACACCCTCACTCACAGTGGTTATCCAGAAGCTTACCTGGACACAGTTACTCAGGCTGGGCGCACAGCTCAAGATTCCCATGGCACAGCAAACCACCTGGGCTTTGGTTGCCATGGGTCCCAACCTTTGGGCCTCTGCTTCTGCTTACCCACTGTGACATTCTAAGATAGAGGAGAAAATATGAAAACAGCAAAACTGGCCCATTATGCATTTTGGCTTCTTGGCAGTTACATTATTAAGATGTATAAGTTACCATTTACTTATTAAATGTTCACTATGTGCCAAGATCTGTGCAATCTTCATTATAAGCATTATCACTTCTAATCTTCATATAAACTTACAAGTATTACTGTTTTTCTTGTATTGCACATGAGGAAATTGGGGTTTAGTGAAAACTGAATAACTGAGTTTAACATTAGTCAGGGGAGGAGGCCAGACTGAAATCCAGGTCTAGCTGATTCCATTGTTCATGATTTGCTGCTTTACTGACTTGACTGCAAAGCGTGGCTCAGAGCCTGCAGTGATCCCTGAATGAATGGATGGATGGATGGATGTGAACCAGAGAAAGAGAGAGAGAGAGAGAGAGAATGTTGCCTGCTCTCTTGCTAAGAGAATTCAACTCTGGCCCTATATCATATATTTATTGACACAGGTGACAATGCAACTACAGGACTCCAAGTCCATACACTGTTCACACAAACAAGGCACTCTCTCTCAACTCAAATCTTATCTGGGCAGAACAGAAACAAGCCACATCTGTCTCGGCATGGGATTCTGCAGCCTTTCTTTCCCCTGGTGCTCCACACCCTTACTCCTGTCCAGATTTGGAACAAATGACACACACAAAACTCCTCCTGGGGTTATGCCCCTCACAAACATCTCATTTGTGTATTTGCTCATCTGACGCATACCACAACTCTCTGAGATCACAAGGGTTACTTTCCCATTGAACATGAAGGCAACAAAACAATGATACACTGAAGCTGAAAGTGATTTCAGGGTCTGTGGAAGGACCTCCCCATCCAACAAGACTGAAACCCAGGCCTCCTGCACAACTATTTTTCAGCCCACACTGCCTCCCTTAGCACAGAGAGGGATTTTTACAGCTTATTTAGAGCTGTTTGTAATCAGTGTGATAAAAACCCCAATTTAAATTGGATTACAGAATTACTCCCAAACCCAATTTAGAAAAGCACAAAATGGAACAAACACTCTGCAAATTTTCAATTCATGCTGTTAAGCTTTCAACTCTGCAAGCCAACCCACTCAAATCCTACTCAAGTATCAGTCTGAATATTTTTTTTTACGTTGAAATTGTAGAAATTGCCATTCTTAAGAAATCCAGAGGCTGAGCTTTGGCATCAGATCCAAGACTCACTGCAGCTCCATCACTGACCACCTGCTGGACTGCAGGTACATTTCTCAATGACTCTGAGCTAGTTTCCCTGAGTGTACAGATCAAAGTTACTGCTTGCAACAATCACTATACAGATTAAATGAGACTATAGGTAAAGATTTAACAACCCAGGAACACCGCAGATGAATGACAAATATTAATTCCCTTCCTTTCTATAGAAATCATAACTTCAGATGCCAATTTTTAACCACAAAATATTTTTCATTCACAATTAAATATTTGTTGAGCACCCAGTGTGTGCCCTGGGTCCTGTGGTAGGGAAGGCAGCCAGCACACAGGGAATTATACAAATAACTGATTGATAATAATCGTTGTGTTGAGTGTTGCTGAGTATATTTGGAAGGAGACAACAGATTTCTTCATGATGACCGCCCTGTGGCCACTCATCTCCCAGCTTATGCTCTTCCTCCCACTCTGGGTCTCTCTCAGCCAGAGCGTCCCCGGGTAAAGGGTTATGGTTTTCTCTTCCTGTGGACTTCCTCTGAAGTCCCCACAAGGAATGTATTTGGTGAGAGGAGAGGACTGATAGGGTCCAGGAATAGTGGGAGGGATTCTTTGAGGTGGACTTCTGGGGTTGGCACCTGTGGGGTTCCTGTGGGGTTTCCTGAGGACTTCTCTGCTCAGCTTGGTGCCCTTCCTGGTTCCCACACAACAGGTGCTGGTACCATCCTGCCTAGCCCACTTGGAGGCCTGCAAGTGTGCCTGTGCCTGCCTGGGGAATGATAGCATAGGGCTCTAGGGAAGGAGAGGGGAACAAACCTTTCGTGATGCCCACCAGGCGCTGCACCAGGCACTGATGCCCATAGCAATCAGGTGAAGTTCCAACTATTTTTCCCTTTTTACACAGAAGGGACCTGAGACTTAAGGAGGTTTCATTCATTCATTCAACAAAGGTTTATTCAGTACATTCTGTGGCAAATTGTGAGTCCAACACAAGGTCACAGAGCTGCTAAGTGGGTGAGCTGGATTCCACGTTCACCTGACTTCAAACCCCTTGCTCTTTCCTGTCCAATACAGTGCCTTGAGACGGTCAGAGATTTTTATCCTCAGGATGATCACGAAGTGACTGGGGTACCAGATATATCAGAACAAAGGAAAAGCCGTGATGGTGGGTCCCAGTGCCTCCTCCACCAGACTAAGAGCTCTCTGAGGGCAAGGACTTGGCCTTCTCCATATAAACGCCTCAGTGTTGAACACAGAGCAGGTAGTGCACACAACAACGCAGATGAAATTCACATGCACTAGCCTAAGTGAAAGAAGCCAGATTCAAAAGGCTACATGCTGTGTGATTCCATTTATATGGCACTCTGAAATAGATAAAATTGTAAAGATAGAAGACAGGTGAGTTGCCAGAGGCTGGGGTGGGAGGAGAAAATGACTACAGAAGGGCCTGGGGAATATTCAGGGGTGTGGGGGGGTTAGGGTTAGAATGGAAATCTTCTATATATTGTAAGAGTGCCTACAAACTATATGCATTTGTCAAAGCTCATAGAACTATACAACAAAAATGGTGAATTTTACTGTATGCAATTTTATTCTCTTTAAGTTTATTTATGTAAGCAATTTCTACACCCAATGTAGGTAGGACAGCAACTCAGGACCCTGATATCAAGAGCTGCATGCTCCACTGTTTGAGCCAGCCAGGTGTCACTTAAATTTTTTAATGGGGGAAGAAAGAGGGGCAGGGGAAGAATGAATACAAGCAGAAGTAGATTTATGGTGAAGCTAATCAAGTTAAAGCTTCAGGGCTCCTCCACTACATGGGCCCTGAGAGGGGTCCTAGCAATATGTTCATCAATTTTTTAAAATATTTTATTTGTCAGAGAGAGAGCATGCACAAGCAGGAGGAGTGGCAGGTAGAGGGAAAAGCAGGCTCCCTGCTGAGCAGAGAGCCAGACACAAGGGGCTCGATCTCAGGACGCCGCAGATCATGACCTGAGCTGAAGGCAAACCAACTGAGCCACCCAGGTGTCCCTGTTTCATCAAAATTTTTTATGATTTTTTTTCTGAAAAACTTCCTGGTCTCCACTGTAAAAGCTTCAGGCCCCATAAAAACTAGATCCAGCCCTGAAACAAGTGCAAGAAAACATCAAGAGAGAAAGGATGGGGACACCTGGGTGGCTCAGTTGGTTAAGCGACTGCCTTCGGCTCAGGTCATGATCCCGGAGACCCGGGATCGAGTCCCACATCGGGCTCCCTACTCGGCAGGAAGCCTGCTTCTCCCTCTCTCACCCCCCTGCTTGTGATCCCTCTCCGGCTGTGTTTCTCTCTGTCAAATGAATAAAATCTTTAAAAAAAAAAAAAAAAAAAAGAGAGAGAGAAAGGATGGCAGATTTCCAAGGTGCTGGAGTCAAGTGGAACCCTACAGAAAAGAGCGAGCTGGTTCTAGCTGACAGAGGGAAAGAAGACAACCCACAGAGAGGAACCAGCATGGACCAAAGTGCAAAGACTTTCTAGGGTTTCCAGAGACGACATTAGCACCTGGAATTTGGTGGTCCTACACTATACGTCCTCTACCCCAGACCCATGTGTCATGGTGTGATCTTCTCAGCCACACCAAGCCATTCTAGGCAAGTAGGAAAGCTGTGACCTAATGTGTGTAACAATTCTAGATGTTGGTAAGCTGGTGTAAAAGGCATTTATCATTCTTCTGGCTCCCTGAATAATAATGGTCCCACCGCCTTGTGCCGTAAAATTTTCACCTTAATGTACCTGAAGCTGAAAATGGTTAATGCTCACTTTTCCAGCTTCCCTTGCAGCAGAGATGTGGGCCTGTGGCTGCTATACCTGCTCAGGTGTGAACCAGATCCTTCTGACTCTCACGTTCAGCTATACCGAGGCTGTGTTCCTTAAGCTTACCATCCCATGACACCAATGAACACAGACTGCCAAAAGAGGCCAGTCCTATATGTCATGTCAAGTTACTGAGTCTTTGATGGTTAAAATAAGCCAAGTTAACAGAGTAGATAGAATGTAGCGAAGATGAAAAATGTTTCTGTCTCTAAGAGGTATTTGCACACCTGTGTTCATAGCAGCATTATTCACAATAGCCAAGAGACACAAACAAAACAAAACAAAATGTGATTTTATGTGTGATTAAATGTGTGAGATCAATAAATAGAATATGATGAAATATTATTCAGCCTTAAAAATAAAGGAAATCTCTATACATGCTGCAACATGGATAAACTTTGAGGACATGATGCTAGGTGAAATAAGCCAGACACAAAAAGGACAAATATTGTATGATTTCATTTATATGAGTAGACTTCCTCTGATAAATCTACTTATGAAGATACTATGGTAGATAGGTCAAATTCATACAATCAGAAAGTAAAATGGTAGTTGCCAGGGGCTGGTGGGAGGAGAAGAAAAAGGGAGTCATTGTTTAACAGGTACAAAACTTCAATTTTTAATTTTGCAAGATGAAAAAGTTCTGGAGTTTGGTTGCACAATACTGCAAATATACTTAGCACCACTGAAGTGTTCATTTAAAAGTGATTAAGATGGTAAATTTTGTTATTTTTTTACCACAATTAAAATAAAATAAATGTGGGCGCCTGGGTGGCTCAGTGGGTTAAAGCCTCTGCCTTTGGCTCAGGTCATGAGTCAGGGTCCTGGGATTGAGGCCCGCATCGGGCTCTCTGCTCAGCAGGGAGCCTGCTTCCTCCTCTCTCTCTCCCTGCCTCTCTGCCTACTTGTGATCTCTCTCTCTGTCAAATAAATAAATAAAATCTTAAAAAAATAAAATAAATATATGGTGTTTATGAACCAAAAAAATCTTGACATGGATAGTTGTTAAAATCATCCATATTTGAAAATTTAAAAGAACATAATTTACTTTGTATAAGCCATTATTAGTTCATTTAATCCACAAAAGTTTCAGCCTAACAAATTCTAACAAAAATTCTAACAAATTTAGAAGAAATGGAATATATATAACCTTTCAAGTTACACTGGTTCTGTTTCATGGCACAACGCTATTTGTTTGTTTGTTTTTTATTTATTTATTTTAAAGATTTACTTATCTATTTGACAGAGAGAAGCACAGCTAGAGAGGGAACACAAGCAGTGGGAGTGAGAGAGGGAGAAGCAGGCTTCCCGCCGAGCAGGGAGCCTGATGCAGGAGCTCGATCCCAGGACTCCGGGATCATGACCTGAGCCGAAGGCAGATGCTTAACGGCTGAGCCACCCAGGCGCCCCACAATGTTATTTATTTAATTTACTGAAATTGTCAAACCAAAGAAAATGCACCAGTTTTAGAAGGCACTATCATCTCAATTCATTAGAGAATATCATGACATAAAATGAGTGAAAATTAACAAGCAATACAAATATATTTTTTAAAATGGTCTGCTGGTAGAGAAAGAAAGAAAATACTGCATATTGTGTTCTATCCAGAAGTTACAGCACTAAATAGGTTCCTGCTGTTGATATTTTAAATATTTATTTTTTTATACCTGATTTGTTCCAGAAAGGATCTGAGGAGGCTCAGTTATAAATAATGGTGTGACTCATAAGAAATGATGATTCCTGGCCACGGGGCTTGTCCGCAGAAAGGTCTGGGGCGGCTAGTACGGTCATTGCTGTCATCCACCCGAAGGGGAGGGAGGAGCTAGAGGAAGGCAGACCTTCTCTACACCTGCCTCCTATGCTCACAGAAGAACAAAGATGGTTTGAAACAGGGATGTTTGGCTTATACCCAGAATGCTTCCCTCATTCGACCCCAACAACTCAAGAAAAGAAAGCAAACTAGAAAACAACCATGTTTCCTTTGGGGAGAGAAATTAAGTTTTGAGAGGAGGATCCCCAGCACATGGTCTTAATTATGAACGTTGGAACAAACAATCCTAAAATTTATATGGAACCAAAAGAGACCCCGAATCGCTAAGGAATTGCTGAAGAAGAAAAGCAAAGCTGGGGGCATCTCGTTACCTGACTTCAGGCTTTATTACAAAGCTGTGATTACCAAGACAGCATGGTACTGGCATAAAAACAGAGAAACAGACCAATGGAACAGAGTGGAGAGTCCAGATATGGACCCACAAATCTATGGGCAAATCATCTTTGACAAAGCAGGAAAGAATATCCAGTGGAAAAAAGACAGTCTCTTCAATAAATGGTGCTGGGAAAATAGGACAGCTACGTATAGAAGAATGAAACTAGACCATTCTCTTACACCACACACAAAGGCAAACTCGAAATGGATGAAAGACCTCAACATGAGACAGGAATCCATCAAAATCCTGGAAAAGAACATAGGCAGTAACCTCTTTGACATTGGCCACAGCAACTTCTTTCAAGACACATCTCCAAAGGCAAAGGAGACAAAAGCGAAAATGAACTTCTGGGACTTCATCAAAATAAAAAGCTTCTGTACAGCAAAGGAAACAGTCAACAAAACAAAGAGGCAACCCACAGAATGGGAGAAGATATTTGCAAATGACACTACAGACAAAG
>PITA01023938.1:0-15415 GCA_004023965.1 Spilogale gracilis
CCCCCATCCTTTCCCCAGTGCCCACCGTCCACTCTCTGTCTCCATAAATCTGGGGATTCCAAGGACTTAATGTGTTTTTGTGACTGGCTTAGGAAAAACACATTTTAAAAGATAAAATCCATCTTAGACTGTATTTCCAATTTGAGTGCGGGATTTCAAGATTTTTCTTGACTCCTTAGACTGTGTATTTCAGTCTGCTTTCACGTTGGAAGTCTTGTTTCCTAAGGGGACTTAACACAATCACATACACACAACCCACACTCAACAGATGTCCTCGAACAACTGTTTTCCAGGGCCTTGAAATAAACTTTGGGGGGGGGGTCAGGTCACTAAGTGGACGGATGGCCGTGCTCACTCTTCCCCCCTTTCACTCGTGGTTTGCTTTTGCCATTTGACGTCCTTGTGTTTTATTGCACGTTTCTGTGATTTGAGGTCACCGTGGGACAGGACGAGGCCACCCCCATTCCCTGGCTTCTTGGGGCTGCTTCCCCTCTTGCCGGAAGGCACTCCTGGTGGCCACCTGTTCCCCATGTTACTAATTCACACCCCGGACCCTTTGTTAAAGGTAAACCCTTTGTTGAAGTTAAAGTCCTGAAGGCCAGCTGGCCACGCGGTGTGGGCTCGCCCCTCCTCCCGCCAGTGCACAAGGCTCAGCGAGCGGGTGCCCTGTGGTTGATCCCACCAGGCCTGCGTACGGGCACCTGGCTCACTCCAAGTCCGGGCTCCAACATAGAGGGTGGCCGGCCATGCGTGGCTAACATGGGCACTACCATACACTTTTTTAAAAAAGATTTCGTTTATTTGTGAGAGAGAAAGAGAGAGAGCGCAGGTCGGGTAAAGGGCAGAGAGAGAAGCAGACCCCCCACTGAGCAGGGAGCCCGATGCGGGACTTGATCCTGGGGCCCTGGGACCCCAGAATCATGACCTGAGCTGAAGGCAGACGCTTAACCAAGGGAGCCCCCCGGTGCCTCTGGCATGCACACTTTGAGGCTGCTTTGGATGGCCCTCATCTGGAGCTGACCTGGGCCCAGACAACACCTGTGTCCTTGGGCCAGTCCGCAGACCACTGTCTGGGGGGTTCCGGTCCCAGGAGTGACCCCCATCACTCTCTTCTGCGCATTTATCCAGGGCACGGCACCTGCTCCCCATCCGCAGGCCCGACCCCAGTGGGCGGCGCCTTCCGGTGAGTGTGGTGCGTGATGCAGAGACCAGCGGCGCCCGCTGCTGAGTGTCGGTGCGCCCTTCCCTGCCCTCCCCGTCTGTGACCTGACCGGAGAGCCAGGCCCTGGTGCCTGCCGAGGGCCGGTGTGTCTGCTCAGCCTGGCCCCTTCTCCTTCTGCACAGCGCGGACCCTCGGGTGCGTTGCCACTGGCCCGCGCATTGGAGAGACCGCCCTCCTCCAGCGGCTTCCAAGGCCACCTGTGACAGTGACCGTAGGCAACTGCCACCCCCTTTGCCTTGCACCTACATCTGAGCCAGCCCTTCCAGAAGGCAAGCTAAGCTCCTCCTTCTCCTTTCCCCGGCCATAGTGGAGCGCCCCGTGGCCATAGGCATGAGTTCAGGGAGGGCTTCTGGTGGGTGACATGCTGGTCTGGGCTAGCTGGTCATGGAGCTTACACGTGGGCTCTGGTTCTCCTTGGGCTTGACCTTGGAACACCCCTTCCAGGCTGCTATGGATGGCTGCTGGGCCTACGACATCTGGGTACGACAGAGCCCAGCCGTGCAGCTCACGGGAGCAGTCACGTCTGGTGGCCCCCAGCAGGGTGTGGTGGCTGCTTCTCAAATGTGGCTGATTCTCGCCTGTAGACCACCCACGTGGCAGCTGGTCCCTCGGTTGACGCCTCAGTGCCCTAGGGTCTGGGGGACGGCACGCTTCGGTTGGTGGGGCTTCCGGCTCTGCACGCCCACCTGCTTCAGAGTCTGTCGAGGCTGGCCGGCGGCCTTCTGTGCGGTCCGGGTCAGGGCCCAGAGCAGAATTCCCAAGTGTGAAACCTGAGGGCCCAACAGAGAGGACAGGGCTCTGTTCACATGCACTCGGGTCAAAATGAAAACAGAGACTTTTACTTTCGATAGCTCTAGGGGCACCTGGTCTGAGTGCTGACCTGTCACCAAGAGTGACCCACCCACCCTGAGGCCACACGTGTCCAAGATCACCGTGTTCCCAGCACTGCGTAGACACTGTTTCTATGTTCTGCTGGAGGGAATTAAGGAAACGAGCAGAGACTTATAATTTCTAGCAAAATGGAGAACACAAGGCTCAAATATCTCCCCACACAAAATAGCCACACATGGGAAACTGATTCTTTTGAACATGACAGTTGGGCTTTCCAAAAAACAAGGGCAGTCCCCAGAGAATTAAAAAAAAAAAAAAAAGGAATTTAGCATCTGGAAATGGACAAGAAAATTAATTTGACTAACTCTGCTGATGACTAGAAACACTGGTTGTGGGGACCTTTCCAAGACACTGGAGGGCTTATCCTGGTCATTTATCCGTCCAAGCTAGCGCAAAAGAGGGAAGAAGAGGGAAGTAAGGTCAGGCTCTGGGACCCCCTTTTCCCTTGGGGAGATGACGCATTCCTACGGCAATTTCCGCGGCTGAACGTTGGGGAGGTTGAGGCGGGCTGTGCACTGCCTCCCAGCAGGAGGGCCAGAGTGCATCTCAGAGGCCCTGGGGAGAACCGCAGCTTCTGGCTGGGACCCTGGAGTGCTCGGGAGAGGCACGAGCTGGGGCAGACCCGCCTTTCCAAGAATTCCACTTGGAGTCAGTTCAGTTCTCGCCTGAACTAGTGACCCAACAGTGCAGAAGACCCTCCTCCCCGATGTGGTAATACCCCACGGGGCTTCTCATTCCCTTCGGGATTTACTAAGCAGCAGGCCCGGAACTCTATCGACAGTGAGCACGCATGGTAAAACATGGGGACCAAGTGCACACAGGGAAAAAGTAAAAGATAGGGACAGACCCATGAGAGATCCAGATGCCGGAAGTGCCTCTAATATCACTATTAATTCTCAGGTTGTGATGTTTGAGAACGTAAGGAACCAAGTGGAGAAATTCAGCTGAAAAGAAGAAATTATGGAAAAGGATCTAATGGGATTACTAGAATTAGAAAGCACAGACAGCTCAATGTTGCAGGTGATGAGACCAACAGTAAATTAGACGCAGCTTAAATGAGAATTCTTAAAGTGGAAGAAAGACAAAATGATTTTTAAAAATACAGAACGGAACAGAAGAACTGTATGGGACATAATGGAAATATCTAACATGTAATTGGACTTCGGTAGAAGAGAATGGATGGAATCCAAGCAATGTATCAAAGAGATAATGGCCGAGAATTTACAAAAGTGACCTAAGCACCAAGTCACAACTGAGGAAGCCCTATAAACTCAAAAAAAAAAAAAAGAAAGAAAGAAAGAAAGAAAGAAAGAAAGAAAGAAAGAAAGAAAAGAAAAGAAAAGAAAAGAAAAGAAAAGAAAGGGAAAAAGAGGAAGGGAAGAAAAAAGAAGAAAGAAAAAAAAAACCTGGCATCTAGACATGTTACAGTCACCAATAGCAGCGAAAGTCTTAAAGAGGGCCAAGTGAAAAAGAGACACATTACCTGAATGAAAGCAAGTAAAGCCTCAGCCACCTTCTCCACAGAAATACTAACTAACCCCACGAAAAATGGAGTGCTCGCATCAAAGACTGAAAACAAAATCTACTGACCTAGAATTCTACACTCATTGAAAATATCCTTTAAAGCAAAAACTCAACGGCAAGAAAACACATAATGTGATTCACAAATGGGCAAAGGACCTGAACAAACATTTCTCAAGAGGAGACGTGAAGATGGCCAACAGATAATGCAGATATCCTGGACAGCATTCATCATCAGGGAAATGCACATCAAAACCACACTGAAATGCCACTTGGCACCTGTCAGAAAGGCTAGAACACAAAAGACAATAGACAGCTGTGTTGCCGGGGATGTGAGAAAAGGAACCCTCGTGCACTGTGGGAGGGAACGGAAACTGGTGCGGCCACCGTGGAAACCAGTATGGAGGGTCCCCAAACAATTTAAAAATAGAAATGCCTTGGGATCCCCAATTCTGAGTGTTTTCCCAACAGGATTTCAAAGAGATCTGCCCTCCTGTGTCCATCACGCCTTAAACGCAACAGCCAAGATACGGAAACAGCCCAGGTCCTCGGGTGGAAGAACGCATTAAGAGACGTGGCGCACAGATACGAGGGGATATCCCTCGTCTCTACAAAGAAAGGCAGTCCTTCCGTTCGTGACAAGGTGGATGAGCCTGGAGGACGTTATGCTCCGTGAGATGGGCCAGACCCCGAACAACGCAAGCTCTCTGATCTCACTTAGATATGGAATCTGACAAAGTCAACATCATAGGAGCAGCGCTGTACCCTCTAGTGCCCACCACAGGACGCAAGCACACAATCAAAATGATCAGATAGGCAAGACGTTCAAAATAAAAAAAATTTTAATTTTAAATATGGCCCATGGCCAGTAAAAAGAGCGGTTACTTGAAATAGACTCCTGAATGACGCAGATTTTGGATTTAGCACGCTTTAAGCATCTATTACAAATATGTTCAAGACTTAAAGTACAGTCTTGATATGTGAACATAAAGGAAAATGCTGAAGAGGGATTAAGACTGAAAAGAACCAAATGGAAACTCTAGAACTCAAAAGTGCAATGACCTGAAATGAAAAAGTTACCGAATGGCCTTACTGGCAGTTACACAATGACAGAAGACTGGGTCCGTGCAGCCAAAGACAGACCAGTAACGATGATCTAGGGAGAGAGAGCGAGCGAGCATGTGACCTATTAGAATACATTAAATAGTCTAGCGTAAGTCTAATTGGAATCCCCAAGAGCAAATAGAGTGAGGAAGTCACAGAAAAAGTATTTAAAGAAAATTGGATGAAAATCCTCACCAATTTGATGAAAAACATTGACTTTGAAGTTCAAGGTCAGTGAATGTCGGTCAGGATAGACACAAAGAAAATCGTATCTGATGACTCGCTGCATACCGGGGGCAATAGCATGGCCTGCGTCTGGGCACTCATCTGGAACAACAGAGGCCAGAGGACAATGGAACGGCATCTTTGAAATGCATTGATTCACACACACCTCTGGACCGGAATTCTGTACCTGGTGAAAGAACCCTTCAAAAGTGGGAGAGAAGTAAGAGCTTTCAGATAAAAAAGGGAGGACTTCTTGGGTGCATACCTGCACAAGGAGAGATACAGATGACCCTCAAGGGTAAAGGAGAATGGTACCTGAGAGAATCTCAGCTGCCCGCCCGATGGATCCCCGGCGCTGCTTAGGAGCGGGCTGGGAAGAAGAAAGCCACGCTCAGAGGGTGTGAAGACGTCCTGGGGCTTCAGGGGTAGGTCCCGTATGGTGACTGTGCTAGTATGGGGCCAAAGGTAGCAACTGTACACTTTAAATGTTTGCGGTTTATCATATAGTCATAAAGCTCTCTCTGAAAAGCTCTGGGAGTTTAATGATGGTGAGTTCAGGAGATTTTGTAACAGTGTTTTCTAGCTCTGAAAATGTTGTACGGGACCGGCGAAAATCAGTGAGTGAATAATTAATGACAAGGTGCGGCCGGATTGGAAAATGGTCTTGCATTTTCCATAAAGTCACTCATACCCCTCTCCCGCGGCTCATGCATTCTGGAGACTTACAAAAGAAATATGTAAACACACATCTTCAAAAAGCCCTCTGCACGGATATCAGGGCAGCTTGGCCACAGGGTCCGAAGTCGGAAACAACTCAAATGTCCCTGGCAGAGCAAACAAACCTGTCATCTCGATTCCAGTAAGGACAGCGCATCAGCCACACGAGCTCCCACGGACGCGCGGGCCCTGCAGACATTACTTTGGGTGGAGGAAGCCAGATGTAAGCGAGTAGCTGTGAAATTCAAGAGCAAACAAGACTCACTTACTGTTGACGGAACTCAGACCGGTGGTGGCTTAGGACAGACAAGTGGGGACGTGGGGGCAGGCGGCTCGGCGGGGATGAACCGCGGAGGGCCGCGCGAGGGTTTTGTGGAGGAATGGGGATGTTGTTCGCCTTAATACAGCCCGAGTGCGGCGAGCGTGCGTGTCTCAGCCGGAGGCGTGCACACCTCGAGTCTGTGTGTGTGACTGTATTGGAGTTGATCTCAGTCAGGCTGACGGAGTGTGTCCCCGCGATCAGGGAGAAAACAATGTCCGGAGCGGGAGAGCACCTGTTACCCCATGAAAGGGCTCGGGGAACTCCGCGAGGACAGAGCAGGTCATTCCACTGAAAACCAGCAAGTGACTGAAACCAGCTCATCGCAGAAGAGCATTTCCAAATCTCCCATAATCATACAGGAAGGGGCTTATTGGCAGGTGGGGACACGTGGATACCCAGCCCTAGGGACACACGCCTCCGCAAGGTGCACAGACGTCCGTGCTCGCGCGCATCCGGGTCCCGAGCCCGCCGATTCGCACCCTCCGTGGCACCGTGTGGCTCCGGAACCCGCGCTTTCGTGGCTGCGTCGCACTCGTCGCCTAAATGCCCACCTTCATTGACCCGCTCCGCTGTCGACGGTACGGGGTGATCGCCACGGCCTCGGCAAACAGCAGTGCTGGGAATGATACCAGAATCAACGCCCCTCGGCGGCTAGTGGCTTCTGGGGAAGCAAGGAGAGCTTACCGCGGCCGGGGGCTCGGGAGACGTTTCTAGAGCGCCAGCCGTGGTCTGCGACTTGGCCTGAGCGCCGTTGCCGGCCGTTCCCGCTGCGATGCTCCCTTACGCCGCCCGCGGGAGCCGAACGCTCCCTTCTTCATGTTTCACCGCAAGGAATGGATGAATGCACGACGGGAGGAAGGCACCTCTGTTGTTCACACACTCGGTATTCTAGAGAGCCCGTTATTCCCGAAGGAGACTAAAGGCAGTTCGGATCAGAGTTCTCACCGGAGTCTGCTGGGAATGGACAAGCTTACTCTGACATCTGTGAAGCAGCGCAGAGGGCCTGGAGGAGCAAGACGTCTGGGAGGAGAGGACGTCGGGGGACGTCCCCAAGCAGACATCAGCGAGCGCAGAGCGTCGCTGCGAAGGCAGTAGGCATTCGTGTGCGGGCTGAGTGCTGACCGATAGCAACGGGGGCGGAGGATGGCCCCAGAGGCCCGGCCTTACGTGTCTGAACGAGGGACGCAAAGCAACGGGGGCGCAGGCCCGTCACCCCAGAACACGGAGTGGGGACAGGAGGGTATCCATGTGGATGACAAGAAATAGGCAAACGCCTTCTGTGGATCCGTGTCCCAAACATTTAAAAGAGGCTGTAAGAGAACGTTTTCATGACCTAAAGCAAGAAAAGATTTCTTAAACCAAATTTGAAAGGAAAATAAAACTGATGTCTTTTTTTTTTTAAAGATTTTATTTATTTGACAGAGAGAAACACAGCCAGAGAGGGAACACAAGCAGGGGGAGTGAGGGAGGGAGAAGCAGGCCTCCCGCGGAACAGGGAGCCCGATGTGGGGCTCGATCCCGGGTTTCCAGGATCATGACCCGAGCCGAAGGCAGTCTCCCAACCAACTGAGCCACCCAGGCGCCCCAAAACTGATGTCTTTTTAATAAAACTGATGTTCCATTTCAATCTAAATGGAACTCCCTCAGTTCCCTTCATCAGAAGGCACCAGCACCATAAAAAAGGGTCAAGGAAGAGCCACAAGCTGGACGATGGGGTTGGAACCCTGTAAAAGCAAAGACGTAGTGCGCAGAAGAAATGGTGAACCCCACGGGTCAGTGAGAGAACAGCGGAGGCACTGGGGGAAGGGCCAGCAGCTACTGGACAAGCGTGGGAACTCAAATGGCCTGTAAATGCATGACACCCTCCCCGCCCCCGCCCGCCGAGCGTCATCAGGGAAGGCAGATTAAACTTGGGCTCCTCAGTAGACATTCTCCCGGGAGGAGGCACACGGGGCCCGCAAGCTCGGCATCCTCAGCCAATCAGAGCCTCCGAGGAGCACATGGCCCGTACCCACCAGGGTGGTGGTAATCAAGGAGGGCCTTGTAGGAGGGGCGCGGGAGCGGGAGCCCTGAGTCCCACGCTGGGGACGCCCCGCGGGGTGCAGCCCCCTGCGGGTGGGCGTGACCTGCCCGAGACGCATCCATTGGCCGCGGCTGGGGGGCTGCTCGGGTTGTTGGCCCCGGGCCCCCTCACCAACCCCGCCCTAATCCTCAAGGGCATCGGTCTCTCCATTTACTTTGGGTTTTATTTTCTTCAGATTTTGGCTTCCTTCTTCCCAGCTGACACAGGTTCATAAATGCCGGGGGTTTGCGACCCTACTTAGGACACCCTGATACCTCACAAGGGGCTGCTAACAAGCCCACCTGCCCGGGAGGGAGCCCTGATCCCCGCTGCTCGGGACAGTCCGCCCCTGCCCCTCGGGGGCCTTAAGGACCTTCTCGGGCTTTCCTTGGGAAGTCGCGAGGACTCCGTGGGCCACCAACAGCCCGTGGCCCTAAACTGTGCTCCCTTCTTTTCTCCGTTACTTTAGCTAATTCTTCTCTCTCACTTTTTTGCCTTGCATTTTATTGGCATCTGCTCAGTTTTAACTTTCCTACTAAAGTTGGTTAGGTGGAAATGTATTTTAAATCCTTGTTCTTTGCTAAGAGTCCCTCTACCCAATTCACTTCCTTCTAAGCAATATCTGCATCCCACAATGGTGTGTTTTTATTTTCATTTTTTTAAAGGTTTTATTTATTTATTTGACAGAGAGAAACACAGGAGAGAGGGAACACAAGCAGGGGGAGCGAGAGAGGGAGAAGCAGGCTTCCCGCCGAGCAGGGAGCCCGATGTGGGACTCGATCCCGGGTCTCCAGGATCATGACCTGAGCCAAAGGCAGTGGCTCAACCACCTGAGCCACCCAGGCACCTTTCATTTTTAGCTAACTCCAATGTTTTCTAATTTCTCTTGTAATTCCTTTTGGGGGGGAGCAAATATCAAATATTTGGAGCCTTTTCTAGATATTTAAAAATTTTTTTTTCTAATTTCCATTTAGGTCCAAATAAAATATTCTGTAAGACATCTTCTGAAGGCTTTGAAACTGACTTGCACTGACTTTAGTTTTGGTATCAGGACGATGTTAGCTTCACAAAATAAGTTTCCATTTCCTGGACGCTACTGTGATAAGGTCAGTCCTAACTCTTCAGGATCCAGAGATTTCTTTCTGGGAGTTTTTAAATTGCATCTTCAATTCCCTCAGTAGTTTTAGGGACATTTAAGTGATCTGTGTTGTCTCTGGTGAATACGAGTAGCCTGTGGGGTTTAGGACTGGGTCCACTTCTGCTCATCCGTCAAATCTGCAAGAGCGGGTCCCTGGTGGCTCAGAGGGTTATGCCTCTGCCTTCGGCTCAGGTCATGATCTTAGAGTCCTGGGATCGAGGCCCGCGTCGGGCTCTCTGCTCAGCGAGGATCCTGCTTCCTCCTCTCTCTCTGCCTGCTTGTGATCTCTGTCAAATAAATAAATAAAATATTTAAAAAAATTCTATGCGAGCCAAGCTGCCCGCAGCGCTCTAGCGCAGCATCTGCTGCAGCGGAGTTTCACTCGCGACTCACGCCTCGGGCTTGTGCTCTGCCTTCATCTCCGAGTGTGTGCTCCGAGGCCACGGCCCTTCTGGGGCTTTGATGAATGCCCTAGGGATGCACCAGACGCTGCTTTGCTGCGACTCAGACTCCAGGCTCTTGTGCTGCTTTGGGGAGCATCTTCTGAAGCTCCGATCTCCTCAGGGCCCCTGCTGTGGTCTCCAGCCAGGCTCTTGGATGTCCCCGGCACACACCTGGGTTAGGGACCAGGAGCCCTGGATCTGGACTGCGCTCACACAGATTGCTCCCATCTCTGCGGTCCTTTCCTACCTGGGCTGTCCTCCCTCCCCCCAAACTCTGCCCTCTGGCCCTTGAACCCACCACGAAGGAGCCTGCTGCTCACGGGCTGGGGGCCTTCGGGGTCAGAGCCGTCAGGGTTTGCCCTTGCATTGAATCCCATCGAGCTTCTGCCAAGTTCCTTTAGGAAGTCAAAAAGATAGATATTTTGTCTACGGAAAGCTAGTCTGATACAAGCTACTTGCAATTTCTGGACCGCACGCAGCACGAAGGACTCAACGACACGGCTGACAAGCCTGCAGACCGATGCAGACCCCTGCACTGGGCAGAGACTCCCGGTTCTCCGCAGGCACGTGTCTGTGACAAGCCATGACGGGGTCGGTTTCACCCATCTCCGTGAATTTGCATCACATTGACCCCAGCTTCTGATCATATTACAAGGAAGTTAGAGAAAGAAAACAAGAGCATCTAAGATGCGTCTCTGAGCCTGAAAAAATAGACATTCTCAAATAGCTGGAGAGCAAAGAATAACTCATAATGGAAATTAGATACAGCTTGATACAAAGCCATCATGAAAACAGGAAACACTATGAAGCAAAGCCGCAGTAATGCGGCCGGCATTGTGCTCTGAAAACCAGGCTCTCTCCACGGGAAGGACACCAGGCTGAGATCAGAGGCTCCGCTGCCGTGCATAGGAAGGAGAAGACAGTGAATAAGCACCCTCCCAGAATCTGAGAAAAATACATATTTTATTTTATTTTATTTTATTTTAAAGATTTTATTTATTTGACAGAGAGAAACACAGCGAGAGAGGGAACACAAGCAGAGGGAGTGAGAGAGGGAGAAGCAGGCTTCCCGCTGAGCAGGGAGCCCGATGTGGGACTCAATCCCGGGTCTCCGGGATCATGACCTGAGCTGAAGGCAGTCGCTCAACCAACTGAGCCACCCAGGCACCCCGAGAAATACATATTTTAAAACGCAGTAGGAATTAATGACATTGTAAACAAAGATGTATCAGAAATGCTCACAAGACCCGAGAGAGAGAGAGAGAGAGAAGTGGAGAGACAGATGGAGAGAGATATATGGAGGGAGAGAGATGGAGAGAGGGCGTGGGAGACATAGAGAAATGGAGAAAGATGGGGAGACAGATGAGGGAGAGAAAGAGAGAGAGAGAGATGAGAGTGGATAAAATTACAATATCAATATTGAAAAGGAGACAAATACAGGTGCATCCAAAATTTTTCAAAATAACAAGAGAATGCTATCAACAACCACATATACAGCAATTCGAAGTTGTATTTGGGATAGACAACCTCCCAGAAAAAAAACATTAAACCAGTTCCAGAGCAATAGAGCCTGAGTGCAGAGGTAGGACACTGTGGAAGGAGGAAAGAAAACCAAGGACCAGGCCCCCATCTCACACCCTCTCTCTCTCTAGTACTAGATACAAGGCGTCTCTTGACAACGCCGCTCTTTCATGCAAATGTTAGAGCCAGCTGGTCTAGTCCTGTGGGAAACTGTCCCGAAACTAAAGACAATTAGGCAGGTTATAGAGGAGTCTGCAGAGGGTTAAACCCTCCTCGTGCAGAGGTCGTCCCTCCGCTAATTTACTTTCCTTTCAATCCTTTGACACATTGTTTATAATTATCCCCACCAATGTCATAAATATGTTTAAGTACCTTTTTGTTACCATCATAAGTGAGGCGTGTAATTTTTAAGTATACGTTCTGATGTTCCTAGGTTGCACAGAGGCATTTCATTTTTGTGGTTGTTGTATATTGATCTTTTATCCAGGAGCCTGGCTAAATTCTCTTAATTTTTTTTTTCCTGCAGATTCTGTGGGTTTCTGCAGTGACATCATCTGAGAATAAGAATGTTCTCCCATCATTTCACATCTTTATCCCTTTTCTCCCCCCTTATTTCATCATACAGGATTTGCCACAGATTTCTGGCAGCTAATTGTCATCAAGTCAAAGAAATTCCCTTCCGTTTCTAATTGGCTACGATACTCATTTAAAAAAATAATGATCAGATGTTGAATTTTATAAGGAAAGTTTTCACAGCTTGTCAGATGATCGTAGGGTTTTTCTTCTTTATCTGTTAATGGATTTTCTTGAAACATGTTTAGAATTCAATGTATTGTTTTTGACTACGTAATGTGTTCACATGGCTCTAAACTCAGACGGGTGTACACTCTCCATGCACAGTTTCCCGTCTCTGCCTCCCCAGGCCCCCTTCCCCAAGAAGACTCCTGTGTCCCCAGATTCATTTGTGCCCATCCCAAGATATCCTGGAACATTAAAAAAATATTATTGGGATTCCTCTTTTCTCTGCATACTGTACCAGTCACTCTGCACTATACTTGTTGGTTTTGCTTAACAAACGTCTCAGCGATCACTCCCCAGAGCACACGCAGGGACCATCCTTAGTCTCGTTTCTGCTGTGGCCAGCGGTGCTGCAGGGCACGGGGTCCCCCACATGGTGAGCCAGCCCTCCCAGGATGCACGTCCGGGTCTGATGGACGTCCGCGAGCACGCCCGGTCCACACTCAGTCTGCACGTGTGCAGGGACGTCTGCGTGACAAATCCCGGACCGTGAACCGCCGGGTCAAAGGCTACGCATGCCTGAAATTCACTGTGTTTTATGAAACTGTCTTTGCAGAGGTTGTTTTGATCCATATTCCCTCCAGTGGAGCGCAGGGACTTCTGGCCTCATTCTCTTGTTTAACAGACCTGCGTGCCTGTTAAAGGCTTTGCTTGTTGTCCTTTGTTCCCATCTGATAAGAAACCGATGGTATCTCTGGGTTCCATCCACTTCTCTTTTATTGTCTTCTTATATTGAGGCCAACACTATTTCCTCTCCTCTGAATTTTTGCTTATCTCGGTTGTCAACATTTCCATTGGGTTCTTTTTAAGAAAATTATTTATAGGCGCTCCTCGACTATTAGGGAAGTGAAACGTCTGTGATCGTAACTCATTCCGAGGCTGTCAGTGCCCTTTTGACTTTGCCTACTTAGGATTTACCTAATGAAAATACGTAACAATTTTTTAAGCTAATTAAACGTAAGAGAACAAATGTATGTAACCAAATTCACGAGTCTTTCAGGGTTTTGGTTTCTGGGTTTCCGTGTCAAGTTAGGAAGGCTGTCCCCGCTCAGGGACGCTGACGCCACCAAAGTCAAAAGCAGCAATGAGGACGGCGATGGCCGACTCACAGCAGGGGCCCGCTGGGCCAGGCCCGTGCATCCCGGGAGGCGGCTCTGCACACGAGGGCTGGCGGCTCCGAGGCTCGCGACCTTCACGGTTTCACAGGGGCCACACCTGGCCAGCCGGGACCGGAACCCCGAGCCTCAAGCTGCAGAGTCTTCCTTCTCATCCCCTGCTGTCCACTGTCTGCTGTGCCCCGTGTAGAGGTCCACTCTTTGCCCTTAAACCGTTCGTCTATCTGGGATCTGTTTCCATGGAGGTGAGACACACACTCCCCTTCTCCTGGCCGTGGAGTAATGGGCCCGTTGCCACTTTCCGCGACACTCCGTCTTCCCCAGTTTGAAAAGCCTCATGACCTCAGCCTCTGCCCTGTCTCTCCTTTGGCTGTGCCCCGTCCCCAGGGAGCTTAGCGCTTCCCGTGACCTTAAATTCCCTGTGTCCACAGACCCTCAGCCCAGACCTCTTACCGGAACCCCTGAATCCAACTCTCAGCTTCGGGGCGGGGGTGCTGGACCCTCAGGCCCAGTGTGCTCCCACCCCTCAGCCTCCTCCTTCCTCTTAAGTGCCCAGCTGTGCAGAGAGAAGCCCTGTTCCCTTGGGGACGTGGGCCGTCCACCCTGACCCCTCCTTGGTTGAAGGATCCATCTGTGTACTCAAGCACGCAGACTGTGTGGGAACACGTATCTGGATCCGTGCATGAGTTCCTCCCAGACGTCCCAGCGGGCTCTGGTAGAAACCCGCCACCTGCCACAGCGGGCGGTGTTGGTAGCCTCGCTCCCTTGGGTCTCCGAGTCCAGTGACCACATTGAACGATAGTCCAGACACAGGAGGGTCACCGTGACCAGCTCTGCTTAGAGCTGCCAGTGCCCCCTGGGTTGAGAGCAGGGGCCCTTGAATCCCTGCTTGGGTTCTAGAGATTTCAAACTAATTCAGATCTAGTGCCCAAAGGCAGACATGTGACCCCCCCACACACACACACACACGCTTGTCTTCCTCTTGGTTCAAGGGTGTCCTGGGTCTATGTTGGGATGGTGACATCAGGAGGGGACTTGGGGCCCAGGAAGGCAGCACTTGCATCAGGGACTGGCCACTGGCAGGTTAAAAATTTCCGGACTCACAGGGGAGGCACACATGCCCTCTTCCTGCTTATCGGAAACCCACTGTCATCTGCTGGGACCCTTTTCCTTCTATTTAATTTACAAAAACTTATCTCTGTTCCTTTGCTGCAAGTCTCAATACCATCCCAACACAGACCCAAGCAAAAACGGGCTTCGCTGCTCTAGAAAGCAGTTGTGACCTACATGTCAAAACCTTCTAAGGAAATACAAACGAGAACAGAACCAGAGTGATCGCCTATCGGGGAGACTCTCCCGCTGAGAAGAGGCAGCAGCGACCAGGTTCACCCTCCATCCCGAAACAAACACATAGAAGCTTCCAAAAATATGGGTGGGGAGATGTGTCTCCGACATGGGACGCTTGACAGTGGAAGGGTAGGGTCCTTGAGAGAGGAGACCAGCGTGTGAGAACAAGCCTGCTGCCCGGAGAGAGCTTTCGGGCCATGGCCATGGTGCGGGACCAGGGAGCCTGGCAGCAGGGGTTGACGGAGGTCCAGAGCCCTGGAGTCTACATGGCAATGACCAGGAGGAGGGAGAGAAAGTTCTCATCTACGATTGTTGCAGTACTGGGGGAAACCATAAGCAGAGAGAAAAGTACCCTCCGAAAGAAGATGGGAGAACAGTCCTCAGTGCTCACACGGTGCCGGGAAGAGCCAGGTCCTCGCCAGCCAGAGCAGGGGCCTCAGCACCTCATCGATGACAGGGACCCGGGGGAGTGTCCAGAAACGTCTTGCCTCAAAAGCAGGGCAGAACCAGCTCTGGATTAACACCACCTGGTTCTGCCTGACAAGGCTTTTGACGAGGACCCAAGAGGACTAGACACCTGGCCGCTCAGGAAAGCTCGGGGATGTGTGTAAGGGCCCGGAGCACAGAGCCCCCAGCACCAGGAACTCACAAGCCGGGCATCCAGGCAGAAATTACCAGAATGCAAACAAGCTGGGAAATATCAGGAAAAAAATCGATCTCTAGAAACAGACTGAAATGACAAAGTGAAAGAATTTGTACATAAGGTATTAAAACATTTTTTGTAATTGTATTCTATGTGTTTGGGAAGGTAAAGGAACACATGAACATATTAAAGAGACAGGAAAGATATGCAAAGACCTAAAGACCCCTCTTTGGAGGTGGAGGAATGGAAATTATGGTCTGAGACAAAAAATACATTAAGCGAGAATACCGGCAGATTAGGGAACTAACTATTCCTATGAAACTCAGAATGAAAATGGACTAAAAAA
>PITA01023938.1:15515-27263 GCA_004023965.1 Spilogale gracilis
AAAAAAAAAAAAAAACACGAGTAGGGCACCAATGATTTTTACGACAACTCTGCAGGGTGATCATTGGAATCCCGAAGGAGGGGAAACAAACAAAAAGAGTATTTGAAGAAATACTGGCTGGAAGTTGTCTCTCTTTCTTTCTTTTTTTTTAAAGATTTTATTTATTTATTTGACAGAGAGAAACACAGCCAGAGAGGGAACACAAGCAGGGGGCGTGAGAGAGGGAGAAGCAGGCTTCCCGCCGAGCAGGGAGCCTGATGTGGGCTTGATCCCGGGTCTCGGGGATCATGACCTGAGCCGAAGGCAGTCACTTAACCAACTGAGCCACCCAGGCGCCTGGATTTTTCTAAATAAATCCACAGATTCAAAAATTTAAATGAACCAGGCACAATAGACATGAGTAAACTACACTAACGGACATATAATTAAAATTGCTTAAAACTGACAAACAGTGATGGAAGGGAAAATTTTAAAGACATCTGTAGAAAAATGACATGTTGCATATGAATAGAATAGAAACGACAGTGAGTGCTGTCAGAGAGAACACAGTTTGTAGTTCAGTAGCACATCATCTTTAAAGCTCGGAAAGGAAAACAGGTAAATCTGAATTTCTCCTTTCAGCAAGAATACCTTCAAAAATGAAGACAAAGAGAATACTTTTTCTTCAGACGTAAAGGACTAATAACCAGAAGATGTGCATAAAAGGAAATTCTTGAAAGAAGTCCTTTGGACAGAATGAAAATCTGGACCTATAGAAAGTATTACGAGTACCAGAAATGACACATATGAAGGTAAAGAATTATTCCATTGAAAAATGTCTTTAGGGGCACCTGGGTGGCTCACTGGGTTAAGCCTCTGCCTTCGGCTCAGGTCATGTTCCCAGGGTCCTGGGATGGAGCCCCACATCAGGCTCCCAGCTCAGCGGGAAGTCTGCATCTCCCTCTCACTTTGCCTGCTGTTCCCCTACTTGTGCTCTCTTTTTCTCTCTCAAATAAAGAAATAAATATTTAAAAAACTCTTTTAAAAAGAAAAGAAAAACGTCTTTAAATGAGATTTGCCATTCAAAGTAAAAATTACAACAGTGTGTTGTGAGGTTTATAATGCGATCTAAGTCAGCTGTACGACAACACCGGCACTGAGACCAGGAAGGGCACGGCGAGTAGAGGAGCTCCTGGAAAGTCCGCACACTGTGGGTGAAAGAGCATTCTACTGCTTGAAGGTGTAGAGTGTTAAGTTAAAGAGACCCAGCGTAAGTCCTGAGCTGACCAGCGAAACAGCAAAACAGAAAGTTATAGCTAACAAGCCATCAAAGGAAATAAACTGGAATTATTAAAATACTCTTCTGGAAAATGAAAAAGAAGAGAAAAAAAAAACGCAAAGAACCTATGGGGCAAAGAGAAAACCAATAGCAAGATAATGGACTTAAAGCCAACCTTATCAACAATCACATTAAATGTAAATCATCTAAAATCCCAATTAAAAAGGCAAGAACTGTAAGATTGGATTTTCTTTTTAGAGAAAGCAAGACTCAGATATTTGCTTTATTTAAGAAAGTTACTTAAAACGTGAAGACATGAATAGGTTAAAAGCAAATGGATGACGGGCGCCTGGGTGGCTCAGAGGTTTATCACTTCTGCCTTCAGCTCCGGCCCTGACCTCAGGGTCCTGGGATCGAGGCCCGCGTCAGGCTCTCTGCTCAGCGGGGAGCCTGCTTCCTCCTCTCTCTCGGCCTGCCTCTCTGCCTACCTGTGATCTCTCTCTGCCAAATAAATAAATAAAATCTTAAAAAAAAAACACAGGAAACAGACGGGAGCAGATATACATGGTGACATTCATCAAAAGAGAAAAGAGCTCCTTCTACCGACTTCAGGCACCGGCACCTGGGCAGCTCAGTCAGTTACGCATCTGGCTCTTGGTTTCTGCTCAGGTCATGATTTCAAGGCCATGAGATCAAGGCCCACATCAGGCTCTGCACTCAGTGTAGAGTCTGAGATTCTCTCTCTCTCCCTCTTCCTCCATCCCTGCTCATGCTCGTTGTCTCTTTCAGATAGATAGATAAATAAACAAGATCTTTTAGAAGATTAAAAAAACAAAACTTAGAAGTACATTTTGAAGAAAGTATACTCCCAGGCATAGAAAGGTCATTTCATAATGATAGATGGGTTAATTCGTCCCAGAGACTATAACAATCCTAAGTGTTAACACACCTAAAAAGAGTGCTTTAAGATACATAAAACAGAAATTATTGTCACTGGAAGGAGAAATAAACAAATCCACGTGTTTTTTTTTTTATATTTTTTCCACTTATGTGAAAGAGCGAGTGCAGGGCAGCAGGGAGGGGCAGAGAGGGAGACGCAGCCTCCCCAGGGAGCCTGACGGCGGCTTGATTCCAGGGTCCCAGGATCCTGACCTGAGCCGAGGGCAGATGCTTAACCCACTGAGCCCCCCAGGCGCCCCCAAATCCACAGGTGCAGGAGGAGGTTCAGCAGTTCTCTGTCAGTGGTTGAGAGAAGGAAGGAGAAAGCCGGGAAGGCTTGAGGAGGTGGCCGCCCGCCCAGCCCATCAACAGCGGCACTGATGAACAGCCCACCCCGAGCTCAGCAGAAGTCGCATTTTTTCAACTACACAGGAAGCATTTACCAAGGTAAACCGTATTTTGGGCCATAAAACTATTTTTAATAAACTTAAAAGGATTCAAAGTGAGGCCACAATAGACCGGAATTCTGAACGTCAAAGGGAGCACTGTGTGGAGAACCCCCAAATCCACCTACGGTTGCCGGGCAGAATTCCAAGACGACCCCTGACCTTGAGCCCTCCCCTGTCACCTACCTGCGTTTCAGGGACAAAGGGAGTTTTGCATATGTGATTAACCTTACCATTCAGTTGGCTTTAAGATAGGGAGGTTTTCGGGGTGGGGCCCCACCTCATCAGAGAGTTCCAAGCTGGAGATCTGAAGCGGGAGGGAGAGGAACGTGGTCCTTGCGGAGGAGTGTGGACGTGAGAGGGCCCCGGGGGGCTGAGAGCGGTGCCACGCTGGCCAGGCCACCGGGCTCGGGTGTCAGTGCCCCGACTGCAAGGCCCTGAGTTGGGCCAGCGGCAGGCATGAGCAGAGAGGACCCTGGGCCCCGGAGGGGGTTCGGGCCGCCCGGCTGGATCTTGGCCCCTGGGACCATAAGGAGAAGTCATGCAACAACAGAGAATGAAAACAATATAGACATTAAGTGACGTGCGTCAGAGAACTGAAAAGGGAAATGAGAAAGTGTAAATCAAAGGAGCAAAGAAAGGAGAGATGGGAGGGGATGAGGGACGTGGAGGGCGGGGACGGGAGGGCGGGTGTGCCTCCTTCTGACGGGCGCTGAGAAGGGAAGCATGGGGTCCTCAGATCGCTACACTTTGCACCTGACGCTAGTAAACACTGTATGTTAACTACACTGGACTTTAAAAAGTAAATTACTTTTTAAAAATTCATTGGATTGGGGGACGCCTGGGTGACTCAGTTGGTTGGACGACTGCCTTCCATTCAGGTCATGATCCTGTAGACCCCAGATCGAGCCCCGCATCGGGCCCCCTGCTCTGCGGGAAGCCTGCTTCTCCCTCTCTCACTCCCCCTGCTTGTGTTCCCTCCCTGGCTGTGTTTCTCTCTGTCAAATAAATAAAATCTTAAAAAAAAAAAAATTCATTGGATTGGGCTTACGTTGCATGAGAAAAGATGACAGGTCCCCAAATCAATGGCCTCAGCCTCCACTTGAAATCAGAGAGAAAGAAAAACGCGATCTACAGTCAGTGGAGAACGGAAGTCATCAGCACGAGAGCAAAAGTCTGGAAACAGAAAACCCGTGAAGCCAAAGCTGGGGTTTTTTTTGTATTAAACCATGTCATCGAACTCGATTGTGTCAGATTGATCTGAAAACAGGGGAGCAGGACACAGGCTGTTGGCATCGGGAGCGGGACAGTGGCCCTGGCCACAGGTGAGGAGGGACTGTAATGACGGCCTTCCTGCCGGCACCGGGGGGGACAGACCCCACAGCCCGCCCAAGATGGCGCACAGGCCCACGAACCTCGAGCCAGCCGCAGAAATGGAGACGTTGTTTAGTAAAGCCTTACAGGGAAGGACATTCCAGGAGCAGAGGTCCTCGTGGGGGATTCCACCGACGGGTTCAGACAAGGAGATGCTCATCCCCCACACCCTGCAGGGGAGTTGGAAGACAGCGAAGCCCTTTCTGCTCATGCTCTGAGGCCAGCACTGCCCCAATCCCAAACCAGGCACAGAGAAGAAACGACAGGCCGTGAACAGAAATGCAAAACTTCTTAACAAACATTTAGCAAATCAAGTCCCAAAATACATCAAACGGGTAACACGTGGCCAAGTGGGGCTTCTCTCGGGAATGCCGGGTTGCAGATTCATGAATTTAGCTCATCATGTGAACAAACTGACTAAAAGAGGAAAAACCGTGTGATCACCTCCAAAAGTGCAGAGAAAGCATGTAATAAAGCCTGCCTCGATTCCTCATTTCCAGAAGACAGCGGGTAACAGGAAAGTCCTACGGCTTGATGACACGGTGTAGGGACCCCACAGCCGGCATTGCCCTGAGCGCCCCGGGACCGAGCACTCTCGCAGCGCTCAGGAGACATGGCAGGTGCCTGCTCTCACCCCTGCCATCCCACGCGCTACCTGAATTTCGCCAGTGCAACCAGGGAGAGGAAAATAATGCGTGTGGAACAGAAAGGAAATAAATCGTGTCTCGCTTATTTGAGGAAGGCACGATTATCTTTGCAGAGACCCCCCAGAATGTAGGAGTCACTGGAACTGACCCGTGAGTTTAGCGGGGTTGCAGGATAGAAGGTCAGGATGCAAACCTCCGCTGCATTTCTTGCCCTACACAGAAACATTTGGAAACCAAGGTTTCAAAATGCCTTTTACAAAGGAATGAAAACTAGAACCGTTGCTAAGTACGTTCGACTTAAGATGTCCAAGGCTCGTCGTCGGAAGCCTGTAAAGCACGACGGGAAGGGCGACGCCTTGCCGCACGAGCACAGAGCTCGGGGCCAGGACAAAGCCGTGGGACCGACGTGTCAGCGCTTCCCAATCTCAGTCAAAACCAAGATAATTTTGGGGCTTCTGTAGAAGCTGACAAGCTGATTCCAAACTTTTTATACAAATGCAAAGATGTAAGGTAGCTAAGTCACGGCTGAAGAAGAACACAGGGATGCAGCGACCCAACATGAAGCCTCATGCCCGAGCTCCGTTAGCCCAGACCGTGGGCGTCGGAGCAGCGCCCAGAGCCGGACCCGCACGCATGGGCCAACCAGCTTCTGGCCAAGTTGCCGGAGCACATCTGCAGAGAAAGTATTACCTTTTAAACAGCAGATGTGGGGACAAATGGTTAACCATGAGAAGGAACATAACCCTTACCTCCCACGGCAGATAGGAGTTGGTGCAAAAGGGAAGAGAGACCTAATGTCAGCGACCACACTCTAAAGCCTCTGGAAGAAAGCACAGAGGGCAGCCTCGCTGGCCTTCTATCTGGCACAGGTTTATTAAATACGGCACTTGGGAAAACAGTATAAAACATCAGTGAATTTGGCATCACCGAAAGTGTTTTTTTAAAACTTCTCCTTGAAAGACACATCGGAAGACTGCAAACACATACCATCAGCTGGGAGAAAATATTCGCAAAATGGAGTTTTTGCAAAAAAGTGAAGGATGTATAGCTAGAATATATAAAGAATGTTCCCCACCCAATAAGATGAACACAACCCAATAAAGAAATGGGGTAAAGGTTCGGGGCGCCTGGGTGGCTCAGTCATTATGCATCGGCTCAGGTCATGGTCCCGGAGACCTGGGATCGAGCCCCACATCGGGCTCCCTGCTCCTCGGGAAGCCTGCTTCTCCCTCTCTCGCTCCCCCTGCTTGTGTTCCCTCTCCAGCTGTGTTTCTCTCTGTCAGATAAATAAAATCTTCAAAAAAAAAAAAAAAAGAAAAGAAAAGAAATAGGGGAAAGGTTTGAAGGCACACTCCACGAAGATTCACAAGTGGCCAAGGAGCATGGGAAAAGATGCCCAAATTCTTAAATCAATCAGGAAACGAAAAAGAAACCCGCAGCAAGAGGCCACAAAACTCCTATCAGGGCAGCGAAGCCTGGAACCAGGGCCCCGGGAGGACGGGGAGCAGGGGGCGGCCCCTCACAGCCTGCAGACGCGGTCGGACGTGTCTTCACAGATTCCCCGCCTCCCCCGCGCGGCCCCGCCGTCCCAGCTGTCCGCATAGGCGAGTCCAGGCGGGTGCCCACGCGAAGCCTGGCCCGAGCTCGGAAGTACGTCCTCGGCTGCCAGCCGCCCACTCGCGTGTCCGAGCCGGAGCGGATAGGCCGGCGTGGCTCACGAGACCTGACGGCGACTGTGGTGGGCGGCAACCGTGGCCCCGAAGATGGGCACGCCCCCCAGGAACGGCACCCAGGTGCTGCTGCCCCTGGGGGCACACGAGGCAGCAGGTGGAGTCACGGTTGCTAGGCAGCCGGCCGGAAGCCGAGAGAGATTACCCTGCATCATTGCGCTGAGCCCTGTGATGACAGGTGCTGGGGTGGGAGCGGCCGGAGCCCTCGCAGAAGGCAGGAGGAATGCCGCGGGACCAGGACTGGCTGCCGGGGAGGGCTGTGAAGACAGAGTGGGCCACGAGCCACGGAGTATGGGGCCACGGGCAGCCAGAAGGGCAAGGAGCCGGGGTGTCCCTGGAGCCCCCTGAGGGAGCACAGCCCAGTGAGACGCATGCAGGTTTCTGATCCCCAGGATTGTGTCGTTCTGAGGCCCTGAGTGTGGTCACAGGTCACGGTGGCCGCAGCACGTGACCGCTCCCAACAGGCGCCGTGAGGACGGAATCAGGGGCTGGGGGCTTCTCTGCACGGGGGACAGGACCTCAGGACAGAGGACAGATGGCAAGCCAGCCCCAGGGTCAGCGCCTCCAGGGCGAGCGCAGAGCGGTGTGTGGGGGCTGGGGGACAGCCACACAGACCCCGTCCTGCTTCCAGGTGCACTGGGGGCCATGGGAAAGTGCCCAGGGCAGAGGAACGGTCTCTGACAGGCCCCCAAGGCCTGTGCCGTAGCGAGCACACGAGCGGGGGGTTCCAGGGTGAGAGAGCAGGAGACCAGCAGCCTGGGTGAGCCGCAGAGGGGCCAGAAGGTGGGGCCCCCAGGGGTGAGCGGAGAAGGCTACGGCTCTGCACCAGGTCGCGGGGACTACGGAGCGGCACGCGTGTGTAGGAAGAACGTGAGAGGTGGGGGGCACAGGGCGCTGCCTGTGACTGCTGGATTGTGCCCCCCAAATTCGTGTGCTGGAGTTCTGGCCCCCAGCACCTCAGAATGTGACCACACATGGAGATCGTGTCTTCACAGTGTTTACAATGACACGGGGTCACCCGCGTGGCCCTGATCCGGTGGGGCCAGGGCTCCTACAGGAAGAGGGCATCAGGACACAGACATGCGCGGAGGGACGCCCCTGTGAGGACACGGGGGGGCACGGCTGTCTGCACACGAGCGGAGAGGCCTCCAGAGGACCCCGCCCTGCCTGCGCCCGCAGGACGAGGGAGCGCTGTGTCAGTCGTGTGAGCCCCACGTGTGGCGTCTGCAGAGGCGGCTCTGAGCAAACGAGGGTGCGGACCTTCTCCACATGCCTCACAGAGCTGTTGCCCCCAGGGGGAAGGGGGCGCACCTGCTGGCACAGGAGCAGGCTCCGGAGGAGTTGGGGGCAGGGGGGCCGCTTCGCCGCGGCACACAAGGTGACAGTGCCCAGCCCTCTGTCGCTGGCCCGCAGGGGAGTAGGGAGGGCAGGAGGAGGGCCGAGCAGGCTGCTGTCACCACCCTGCCTAGGTCCACCTGCCACTGGCAGGGACTGGGCACTCCCAGCACAGACCCCCAGAGGCCCCCCATGTCCCCGCCAGGGCTGCTCTCAATGACCAAGTCAAGTCCACGGGATGTGAGGCAGAGGGCCCGGCAGTGTCAGGGGGCTGGGGAGGCGCTGTCTGCAGGGGACACTCCTCTCCGTGGGCCCCCTCGCTGGTCGTGGCGCTGAGACTGCCGACTGCGCCGCTGAGTGCCGGCCCCGTCCAGGCCTCGGGGTCCTCCCCGTCGCATGGGCCCCTCTCCGAGGAGGACGGGATGGGCGGAGCGTCCTGCAAGGACGTAGGCAATGTCATCCCTCCTCCTCGACCAGTCAGGGACTCACACACAAGAGGGACGAGGAGCCTGACCAGCCACCCTGGCTGCCCTGGGACGAGAGGACTGTCATTGTGAAAATGGGGAGCCCAGGGCCAGCCGGGAGGAGCGTCGCCCAGCCAGGACCGTGGCCCCTTCCCTCAGCCAACATCCCAGCTCGACACCATACCACCTACCCCTCACCCTCTGGGGGCGGGGAGTCCAACATGGCTCTTACTGGACTAAAATCAGGGTGCCCCAGGGCTGGCTCCCCTGCAGGTTCGCGCCACAATCCGTTCCGAGCCCTTGCCAGCTTCCACGGGCGCCACACTCCGTGGCACGTGGCCCCGTCCCCCAACCACAGGGGCAGCTGTCCTCCGACTCTCCCTGTCTCTGGCCCTCCCGCCCCCATCTCGCCGGGACTCCTGGGGCTGCGGTTAGGACCCACCCAAACGGTCCAGGACGGTCCTCACTGCCAAGTTCCTCTGCCCAGTAAGCCACATCCTCCCGGGTCCTGGGGATTGTTGCTTAATCAGGGCTCTCCAGAGAGACCACCAAAGGATGGCTGTCCATCTGTCCCCCATCTTACAAGGAGTTGGGTCCCATGATTACAGAGGATGCCAAGGCCCCAAAACTCCCAGCCGCCAAGCTGGTGCCCCAGGAACGGTGGTGTTCCTGTTCCAGCCGGAAGGCAGGAGAGAGCCGTCAGGCAGGAGTTCCCTCTTCCTCGGGGGAGGGTGAGCCTTTGACCTACTTACACCTTCCACTGATTTGACAAGGCCCACCCATCCCAAGGCAAACCTTCTGCTTTGCTCAGTCCACCCATCGGGTGTGAATCCCATCCAGAAACACCAACACCTGTGCAAACTCACCCAGAATCATGTCTGACCCAACGTCTGGGCTTCCTGGGCCCCAGCCCAGTTGACCCATAGAACTGATGCTTATAGACATGGGTGTCTCTTCTGGGGGGGAGCACTAGCCAACCCAGCACAAGGACAGAGGGACTGAGCAGCAGGAAGGGACAGAGCAGGGCGCATGGACTGAGGGTCAGGGACGGAGTGAAGCTGTGCCCTTGCTCTGTCCCCCATGGGGTACGGGGCCTGGGAGAGCAGAGGCCAGAGGCCCCAGCAGGTAGGAGGACGGGCAGGCCAACCCAGGGGGCAGTCAGGGGAACCTGCAGGGGCCGGATGGGAGCAGCAGGCCCAGAGTCTGTGGCCTCTCTGAAGGGCCCTCAGGAGCCTCCGTCCAGCTGAAAGGCACAGGCCCCTGTGGGCAGGGGGCAGGTTGTGGCCTAGAGGGGCTGCTCCCCCAGGCGGTGCTGCGGGTCGTGGATCGGACAGGGCAGAGGGAGCCTGGGGTTGAAGACCAGCCGCCCACGGCAGCCCGCCCAAGCCCGCTCCTCCGAGAGAGAAGCTGCCTGAAGAGGGAAGGAAGTTGCTGGCTGAGCCGGCTGACCGCAGGAAGGCCTCTCGTCAGGTGCTCAGAGGTCAGCAGGGCCGGGCCTTTCTAGCCGCCCCGTGTCAGCACCCAGGGGCCCCACCCTCACCTCGGTGACCTGCCTCCTTCTCCAACTCTGTCTTTCCCTGTAGGGCTCTCCCTGAGGCCACTTCTCCCCATGTCCCTGCCTCATCGCTCACATCCCTGCGGGCTCCGTCCTGGCAGGGACGAGCCACTGACCCTCCCTCCGTTGCCCACTTCTCGCCCCGCACTCCCTGGGTTCCGCGCCTTCCCCCTCCGCTTCCCAGCCCCACCAGCTCAGGGCAGCGCCCAGGCTCCATGGTTGGGGGCCTCTGGCGCCCCCTCCTCTGTTCACGTTGGGGCCTTCCCGCTTGCTGCCCTGTCCCTCGGCCTGGACACTTGTCTCCTACGGTCAGGGGGCTCACTTTCTCCCTGGGTCATCAGCCTGAGCCCTGGGCCCCCTCCCTCAACGGTTCCCGAAGCTGCTGTCACTTCCTGACTTAAGACATTCATCCCTCACACGCCTGCGCCCGCCCGGGCCGTTGGGGCTCGTACTGGTCCCGCTCATCTCGCGTCCCTAGTGCCCCCGTGGACCCTGCAGAGCTATCCGCCCGCTGTGGCTGCCCCCCCGCCCCGTGTCCGCCCCACAGAGACTCTCTGGCCCCAGGTCTTCCCCAGGGCAATCCTGAGGGGAGACCCCCCCACAACCCAGCCTACAAGGAGGAGGAGTAGGTGCTCCCCGGGGACCCTGGGAGACCTCTGTCCAGGGCCTGAACATCCTTTGCGAGCACCCCGGGGGAGGCCACCATCCTGGAAACTCAGGGCAGACCTGTGAGGGATGGGCTGGGGCCGAGAGAGGGGCCTGCCTCCGGCCGGTCAGCAGCCCCCAGGCATCACCTGTAAACACACTCAGCCCCTGACTTCGGCCCTGGAGGCTCCCCACAACGCCACCTGCCTGGGCCGCCCCCTCCATCTGGGCGCCGTCCGTCCCAGCCAAGCCAGCGGGGCCACTCCGAGTTCACCTGGCCGGCCGTCCCTGAGGTGCGCTCCCTTTGGGGCCTCCACTCACCCAAAAGCCCTTCCACTCTCGGCTGCCCTCCCCTTGGACAACAGCCTCCCAGGCCTGAGTCCCTCAGTGATGTCCCTACACTTCTCCCACGCTCTGGGGGCCCCCCTTAGCCTGTGGACAGGGGCGGGTTGTGGGAGCACCGGCCCCGGGGCTTCCCAACAGACGAGGTCAGCGGCTTGCCCCTCACAACATCCAGATGCAGACAGATGAGTGGTGACACAAGACGAGTTTATTCCCACGAGGCCCCTCCAGGGAGGATGGCCGTCTGGCCTCCCAAACCCTCCAACGTGCTTAAAATGCTCTCAGGAGAGTGTGGGGCGAAGGTGGGTGGGTCTGTGCAGTCAAGGGCGGTCACTGTCTTGGGGTCAGTCACAGGGGGGTTCCGCTGGCTCGGGCTGTCCTCATGCTGGAGGGCGAGATGTGGTTCCCATCAGGTCGCACTTCCGTGGAGACTTCTGCCCAAGTTACAGCCACACGGGAGCGAGGAGCTTCATCGGTCAGAAAGTACAGAGCGCTAAATGCCCAGTAGTGCAATTGCAGGGTCACAGGGTAGCTCTATTTTTAATTTTTTAAGGAATCTCCACACTGTTTCCCAAAGCGGCTGCACCAGCTTGCATTCCCACCAACAGTGTAAGAGGGTTCCCCTTTCTCCGCAGCCTCTCCAACACTTGTTGTTTTCTGTCTTGTTAATTTTGGCCATTCTGACTGGTGTAAGGTGGTATCTCAGTGTGGATTTGATTCGAATTTCCCTGATAGCTAGTGACGCTGAACATGTTTTCATGGGTCTGTTAGCCGTTTGTAGATCTTCTACGGAGAAGTGCCTCTTCATGTCTCCTGCCCATTTTTTGATGTGTTCATCTTCTTTTTGGGTGTTGAGTTTGAGTAGTTCTTTATAGATCTTGGATACCAGCCCTTTGTCTGTAGTGTCATTTGCAAATATCTTCTCCCATTCTGTGGGTTGCCTCTTTGTTTTGTTGACTGTTTCCTTTGATGTACAGAAGCTTTTTATTTTGATGAAGTCCCAGAAGTTCATT
>PITA01023939.1:0-27185 GCA_004023965.1 Spilogale gracilis
ACAATTTTTTTATACATAGTAAACATAATAATTATAAACTGAAGATGAATTTTCACCCTGCCAACCTAGGAGGAATTTAATCTTTCAAAATGCATTCCTTTTCAGTTTTGGAGAAAAAGTTGAATAAGTACATGAATGTGTGTGTATGGGTGTGCACACACATGCATGTGGGCACACGCCTGCAAGGGTCTACATGTGTTTGTATCATTTTTTAAAGATCTCTTGACTCATATGTATTCAGGAAAACAATTAAATATTGAGATAGAATATGTATTTATTATATATACATTGTAATCTCTTTAATTTGATAGATTACTATCAAATAATCTCCATTAATAAATGCTGGGTGGGGACACCTGGGTGGCTCAGGAGACTGCCTTCAGCTCAGGTCATGATCCCAGAGGAGTCCCGGATTCAAGCCCCGCATCAGGCTCCCTGCTTCCGCGGGAAGCCTGCTTCTCCCTCTCTCCCTCCCCCTGCTTGTGTTCCCTCTCTAGCTATGTTTCTCTCTGTCAACTAAATAAATAAAATCTTAAAAAAAAATAAATGCTGGGTGAAAGAATGCATCACTTTTGAAATCAATCCATCTTCATCTGTACTTACACTGAAAATGACATAAAGGAAGAAAAGGTAACCCTTAGATCTCTTTCCTTTCAGTTCTTCCTTACTCATCATAAGTCGAAGTTAGAGTGTTGGTGTGTGCATGTGCCAAGAAGCAAAATAAAAACAGCCGAATTACTTCTGTGCAACATTTTCACTTACTTAGTATGAACCAAAAACATGTATGTATACACATGGCATATGAATTGTGTGATTTCAGTGACTCTGCATATGAATTATACAGTCTTATATTTGCATCTAATCTGGTATTGAACAATATAAAGAATGGTAAAATTCTTTCTAATAGTTAACTTTTTTTCTCTGCTTAGAGCATTATAGAATAAAAAAGGAGAAATCAAGAGAGAGACCACAGAAGAAAGGTAAAAAGCTTTATAGTTTAGTACTTGTAACTTCTTCCTGCTTTTTGAACAGGGACCTCACACTTGTTTTGCACTGGGTCCTGCAAATGATGGAGCTATGTCTGCCCAGTTCAAGGAGGCGCTGGAGAGGATATCACCATGGCATAGAGATCAGCGACGCCGTCCTCCAGGTGCTGCAGCCAGTGTTTGGACCATCCCACCTGATTCCACTGTGGTGGCAGAACTTTCCAGATCCTCTTTGCCAGTGTGCTGGCGCACGCTCACTCAGACTCACGCCCTTGCCCTGGCCTGGTCTGTTTATTTGCTGCAACAACAAAGGGACCAGCATTTCTAAAATATTTTTTCAAAGCATCCCAAGACAACAGAGTTCTTCTCTTTTGGCTAATGAGCCTGGCTGGGCTACAAACAGATGGAGAATGCAAAAAGGTCTGGAAGATGCTGAGACTCTGAAAGAGCTTGTTGTACACTTCGGTCCTCCAAAGGCCCCCTGATCGGAATGAAATTGCTTCTCAGGCTCTGTCGGTGCCATTGACTTTGCTGATGGCTCTCTATCTGTCCTTTTTATTCCTGATCCATGCAGAAATTAATTGCAGAAGCTATGAACTGAGATCTTTATTATTTGGATACTCACGAAGAAAGCTGAGGAAGTGCAATAAACTCTTTCTTACCAAGATTTTTATTTTTTAAGATTTTATTTATTTGACAGAGAGAAACACAGCCAGAGAGGGAACACAAGCAGGGGGAGTGAGAGAGGGAGAAGCAGGCTTCCTGCTGAGCAGAGATCCCGATGTGGGACTCGATCCCAGGTCTCTGAGATCATGACCTCTGAAGGCAGTCACTTAACCAACAGAGCCACCCAGGCACTCCTCTTACCAAGATTTTTAAGACTAATCTTAATCTATTTATATATTCCCCAAAATGCATCCCATACCACTTTATTTTAAAGTTGGGTCTTTATCTTTTGTACTGATGCTTTTGTACTCTGTTTATGTCTTCTGCCCATTTCTTGCCCATTTTCTTATTTGTTCTTCGAGTGTTGAGTTTGATAAATTCTTTATAGATTTTGGATACTAACTCTTTTTTCTTTTTCTTAAAGATTTTATTTATTTATTTGACAGAGGGATAGAGAGCACAAGTGGGCAGAGCAGCAGACAGAGGGGGAGGAGAAAGCAGGCTCCTCGCTGAGCAGGGAGCCAGACACAGGACTCCATCCCAGGACCCTGGGATCATGACCTGAGCCAAAGCCAGCTGCTTAACTGACTGAGCCACCCGGGTGCCCCTTGAATGCTAACTCTTTATCTGATATGTCATTTGCAAATATCTTTTCCCCTTCTGTCGGTTGCCTTTTGCTTTTGTCCACTGTTTCCTTTGCTGTGCAAAAGCTTTTTATCTCGATGAAGTCCCAGTAGCACATTTTTGCCTTTGTTTCCCTTGCCTTTGTAGATGTGTCTAGCAAGAAATTGCCATGGCCAAGGTCACAGAGGTTGCTGCCTGTGTTCTCTAGGATTTTGACGGATTCCTGTCTCACATTTAGGTCTTTTATCCATTTTGAATCTATTTTTGTGTCTCATGTAAGGAATGGTCCGGTTTCTTTGTTCTGTATGTGGCTGTCCAATTTTCCCAACATATTGGTGCTGTTTTAATGTTAAAGATATTAACTCTTTATAGATGATACACTGTACATATTTTCTCCTAACCTGCTTTTTGTTTTTATTTTGTGGTATCTTTCATCATGTACAAATTTTCTTTAAATTTCTATGTAATCAAAAATATCAGTTTTTCTATATTTCTAATGTCGTTTCTATCCCTAAAATAATTGTAAATCCTTCTATAGCTTTTACACAATTTTATAGTTTTTTTTTTTTAGAACTTTAATGAATTTGGAATTTATCAGTTAATATGATGTGTGTGCTAGGAATATAAATATATCTATCAAAATAGATAACATATTAGCTTCTAATTTACTGGATTATTTTATCTTCTTCACTATTCTGAAATATCATATATATTCTCATGTACAGGTATATCTCCTTTTGTTGCTCTATTCTTCACTAAACTATTTGTCTTTTCCTCAACTAATATCACACTTATTTTCCAAATATGGCTCTCCAGTTTTCCTTGAGCTATTTTTTCTTTTTTTTTTCTGAAATTAACCAGTCTGGTTTATTTTGTTGTTTTAAATTAAGTACCATGACTGTTATATGAAAATGTGGGGCCAAATATGATAAAACAAGAACTTAAATAAGAGAAATAAATATTGGAAAGGGAGAACCAAAAAAAAAAAATCATCATTAGTTGCAATTTGTGTGATTTTCTGTATAGAAAATCCTGGAAAGTCAATTAAAAAACTGTTCAAGTGAACAAAATAATTTAGTAAAGTGACCATCTAGAAGATAATTTATATGATAATACTTTTTTGCTCTTTGGAAAGCAAGCTGGTTTTTATTCTAAACAGTGTGGTGTGGGGGAGGGGGTGGGGGAGGGGCTGTGCTGTATCACACTGTGACTCTCAGCGGACACAGCTGGGGCTTGGGTGGACTCCCCACCCACCGGCCAAGCCTATGGTCACCTGAAGGTCTCCTGTGCTGCGGAGGACCAGGGCCCTTGGGGGTGGTTGGCAACTGCTCTGACTCACCAGGACCTCAGTGCCCACCTTACTCCCCAAGCCCCCAGCCAACAGTGACTCATACCACCCTAATGTGACCCTTGGCTGCCAACGCCACCACTGTGTGGGGAAGCCCATGCGCTCCAGCTGCTGCAACCACAGAAAGGAGACAGCGGAAGTAGGCAGCCATAGTGGGCTCTCAGGACACTGTGCTGAACCCTCAGGAGTGAGGCCTGGATCCCTTCTTGCAGCATCTATTCCTCTAGGGCTGCCCACGGTGGAGTCTCTGGGGAGAAGCTGGGCTAAGCCCAGGTTAGTCTCCCTTCTGAGGAGCCCTAAAAGATCTGATCCACAGGCCCAGGCCTGGTGGGAACTGAGCTGAGTCTTCGCTGTGGGACCAGAAGCCATGCAAGGAAGTCCAGGGGCAAGAGGCCTCACTCCAACTGGATGGGGACTAGGCAGGCAGCTCAGCCAGGCCATCTGGGGTAGGAAGGTGTCGGAGTGGTCAGTGTCCTGCCAGAGCCCTGCCCAAGAGGCCCTCCTGCAGTGCTTACAGCTTCAGCCCAGAGAGCTCCAGCCACAGGAAGGCCCCAGCTGCATAAGCCAGGCCCCAAGCAGGTTGCCTCAGAGCTACAGGGAGGCGGCTCAGAGCTGAGCAGCAGTGTCAAGGCCAGCAAAGCTAGAGCAGCAGCCACAGTGATAGTGAGCCCCGGGGAGGTGTAGGGTGGTAACTCCACTCTGCTGGCATGGCCAAGTAGACAGGCATGGAGGCGTGGCCACCAGCTGCACTGGGCACCCTGATACCTGTGAGCAGCACACCTATTCGCCCAGCAGCCAGGGGGAGCAGGGCAGAGGTGTGCAGGAGCTGCAATGTTCCCAGATCGCCCTCCTGCCATAGGCCCAGTGTGGGCAGGAGCAGCAGGCTCAGGAGCAGGCCAGGTTGGGCCATGTAGCCCAGGGCTTGGGGCAGCAGCCAGGGAGCCTGCTGGGGGTCCAGCAGCAGCTCTGGGGTCTGAGGCTGGCATCGACCCCCTCCAGCCACAGGTTGCTCAGCAGCAACAGCTGGATGGAGGACACAAGAGGCCACACTGGGGACAGTGGGGGTCGGGAGGGTAGGGAGGGATGCTCTGGCAGGCACAGAGTGGCTGAAGGTGTCAGGGTGGTCTTGGGGCTGTATGCTTACTGAGAAGCCTGGAGGACAGAATGAGAACACAACGATGGGGAAGATTCTTTTGAATGTTAGAGAGTGGGGTAGGTCCCACTTTTTTTTAATGTATAGAAATAACAAAATACAAGCATTTATTTTAAAATACTTCGAACAGGGGCGTCTGGGTGGCTCAGTGGGTTAAGCCTCTGCCTTCGGCTCAGGTCAGATCTTGGGGTCCTTGGATGAGCCCCACATTGGGCTCTCTGCTCAGCAGGGAGCAGGCTTCCTCCTCTCTCCGCCTGCCTCTCTACCTACCTGTGATCTCTCTCTCTCTCTGTCAAATAAATAAATAAAATCTTAAAAAAATAAAATAAACAAAATACTTTAAACAAAGGCAAGAACAAAAAATGTTCTGAATTATATGCTCATAAATATATTTATTTATTTTAAAGATTTATTCATTTAAGAGAGAGATAGTATGAGTGGGGGAGGGGCAGAGGACGAGGGAGAGAATATGCAGACTCCGCACTGAGCATGGCACCTGACATGGGGCTCCATCCCAGGATCATGACCAGAGCTGAAATCAAAAGTTGGTCATTTAACCAACTAAGCTACCCAGGTGCCCTCTTTTGAGTATACTTACCTAAAATCACGTAAAACTTACAAGAAGAAAAAGTTAAAATTTCTCAAGACTCAATAAAATGGAGATAACAAAATAGAGGGGACTCAACATTACAAAGATGTCAACCCTCCCCAAATTAATCTATAAGTTTGATGCAATTTCTATTAAATTCTACTTTTAAAAGTAATGGATTATGAGAGGTTGATTCACAAGAATCTGTTAAGTACAAAAACTTTTGGTAGCAAGGAATAAAATAAAATTCCTTTGTATAGTTATGTTTAATTACCAAAAATTATATGTTCAAGCATATATGACCAGTCCAAGCGTCCTCAAAAACATTTGAGATAATCTTCAAATGAGAGTGCCTGGCTAGCTCAGTCAGTGGAGTGTGTGACTCTTAATCTTGTGTTGTAGATTGAAGCCCCAAGTTGGTATAAAAACTGCCTAAAAATGGGCGCCTGGGTGGCTCAGTGGGTTAAAGCCTCTGCTTTCGGCTCAGGTCATGATCTCAGGGTCCTGGGATTGAGGCCCACATCAGGCTCTCTGCTAGGCAGGGAGCCTGCTTCCTCCTCTCTCTGCCTACCTCTCTGCCTACTTGTGATCTTTCTGTCAAATAAATAAATAAAATCTCTTTTAAAAATTGCCTAAAAATAAAATCTTAAAAAACCCTCAAAACTCTTCAAGTGAAATTGAAAGTCAGCAAAGTCCCATATACATGTTCAGAGTGATTAAAATAAACTTTTCATTCCCACAAACTTGAATAAGAATAAACAGCTAAAGATCACCCAACACCCAAGGAAAAGATTTCATATAGAAAGAGAAACCAACAAAAATTATATTTAATTGAAGAATACTATAGGATTTCAAATTAAAGTATTAATCATACTTTCATTGCTACTCTTCAGTGTTTTGATGAGTCAGATTTTTTTTTGTAATTTTTTTCTCATTCTAAGATCTCCCTTCTTGTTCCCATATTTCCCCCTTTAATTTGATTTATTCTCGATTTTGAGAAGGACTTTCTTCAGTAGCTTGCTGAAAAAAAGTATGGATGGGAGATAAATTTTTTGAGATTGTTCATACTTTAACATGTTTTTATTCTGTCTTCATATTTAGTTGACATTTCAACAGGGCCTACAATCCTAGGTTGGAAACATTTCCCTGAAGAATTTTGTAGGTGTTTCTCTTCTATTAAGAATATCAAAGCTATTCTTTTTTTTTTTAAAGATTTTATTTAGTTATCTGACAGAGAGAAACACAGCTAGAGAGGGAACACAAGCATGGAAGAGTGGGAGAAGCAGGCTCCATGCCAAGCAGGGAGCCCAATGCAGAGCTCAATCCCGGGATTCCGGGATCATGACCTGAGCCAAAGGCAGTTGTTTAACCAACTGAGCCACCCAGGTGCCCCTTAAAACTATTCTATTTTTGACCAGTTCCATATCCCCCTCTAGGGAACCTTATCCAAAGTGCTCTGAAATTTTATAGTGATGTGCCTTGATGTGAGTCTATTTTCACTCAACTGGGAATTTGGTGGAAATCTTCAGCTTGCATTTCCTTCAGTTTTAGTTGATTTTTGAATTATTTCCTTGTTGATTTCCTACATTTTCTTTGTCCTGTCTTTCTATTATTTGGATATTGGGCCACATGAACTAATTATATAATATTACCTTTTTTCTCTTCTTACAGCCTCTCTTTGTCTTTCTGCTTTACTTTCTGTGAGGTCTTTATGATAATTTTCTACTGAAATTTCTTGTCTTTGTATGATTTTTACTAATAAGTGATGTTTTTACTGTTTTGATTTCTCTTTCCATATTAAATCTTTTTCTTGGGTATTTGGTGATATGCTGTTATTTATTCTTGTTCAAGCCTATAGGGATTAAAAGTTTATTTTAATCATTCTGAGCAAATATATGGGAGTTTTCTGACTTCGAGATTCATTTGAAGATCATCTTAAATGTTTTGGGGAACCCTTGGGTTGGTCACATACAACTGAAAGTATTCTTTCAATCTCTTATCTGGAGAGTAAAGGTAACAGCTAATTAGTAAAAAAGATACAACTTCCAGTTATGGGTTGAATAAGTCATGGGAATAAAAGTTATGGCATAAGGAATATAGTCAATGAATTATAATAGTCTTATCATGACAGATGATAGCTACACTTGTGAAAACAGCATAATGTATAGAATTGTGAAATCACTATGTTGTACACCTGAAACTAATGTAACATTGTGTGTCAGCTATAGTTAAATTTAAAAAAAAGAAAAAGGAAAAAATGTTCTTAGCACCCAGCTTCAGTGTGTGTGTGTGGACACTGGTCTTATTTTCAGTGAAGTATGTACAACCAAATATAGAGACAGAACAGACTTGTACAGTCTCACTGAGGCCTAATCAGGGCTGGAGACATGGTTTAATTTCCTATGGAGTCATCCTAAAATTAGTAATTTTTGAACGATGGGTATGCATTTTATTTTTGCTCTGAGCCTCACAAATTAGGTGCCCAGTCCTGAGTACTCACACCTTCAAGTTTGTAGATCCAAGACTGAAGACCCTTAGTTTTCCTTTCTTCAGTTTTCTCTGAGGGTAGGAGAAGAGCCTTTCCCACAACATACAATTCAGGTGGTGGTCCAGGGATCTGTTTCTAAATTAAACCTGACCCAATTCCCATTTATTCTAGCACTGCTTTTCACCCTTCATTTCCCTCCCTCAAAAGGTGTGCCTAAATCTAGCTTTGAATGGGCACCAAGGTCACAGTATGTTGGAAGCTGATTTTTCTCTACCACTTTTGTATGTGTTGGCTACAAAATCCATCAAAAAGGCTGGTCTTTATGAACAGTGGGATAGGGTTCTTCCCCTATATGCTAACCCTACATTGTGTGTCCAGCAGAGTACTCTAGTATTAGCATGCCTCTTCATGGTATTGTGGTAAATAAAGGGAGGTGTTGGCCCACCTGTGCATTTCCTTCTGGTGATCAGATGTATTATACATTTTGCCAATAAAATATGTTCATTAATCCATTAGAATGATTTGGTAGCATTTAATCTGAGCTCCAATGCACAAGGCACAGCTCCAAATTGGATGCATTTTGCATGAAATTACCTCAAGAAAAAAAATATATCCCTATTGTACAATCTATAACAATAGTGGTAATAACAGCAAAATCACTACAACAAATATCCACATATTTTGTTTTATAGTCTGCAATATTGCCAAAATATATTTTTGCATTTACAACATTGTCAGATATGAACAATTTCCTGTTTTATAGGGAAAAAGGAACTTTGGAGTGGTGACTCTTTCTATATTCACAAAAAGATTAAAAGGTAGTGCTATGACTCAAAAACACTGCCTTCAAACAAATATTTTTTTTAACGAGCATGAATCAGCAATGCTGTCTCATTCATACACAGAGGTTTCTGTTTTTCATATACTATCTCCATTTTTGCTAATCTTCTACATTGAGAAGAACTAAACCTTCTGCCTTTCCCTTTTGGTCAAAAGTTCCTCAACAAACAAAAGCCTACATTTTTTAACTAAACACTCTCCTGAGCAACCACTGATCTTCCAGAATGCATACAGAGCTGCTTTGTATCAGAATCCAAACCCAGAGTTACTATATTGATTTTGCCCATCTTCAAAAAGATATTTTTGAACTCCTAACGTGTTGTTGATCCTAAAATAGAGTATGCCTTCTCTGCAACAGTTTAAGGAAAGAGAAACAGTGACATCACTACAAACGACCAAATATCTAGTTGTAGAGATTAATTAGTTTTATCTAACTTTTAATTCTTATTTTTTAAAAAATTAAAAACAATTAAAATGTCATGGGAAGTAATATATTGAGTCTATTCTGAGATAAAACTCTGCCCATAAAGTTAAATATTCAAATAAAAATTGAAACATTTAAATTACTTGTAGTGAAACATGTTTTCTCTCACCATCTGCCCCCCAACATTGGAAATGTTGAGCTAAAACTTTAGGGATCAAGGCTTTGACATCTTGATTTTGCCTTCTATAAATTACTTCATCTCTAAAATGTGAACATGAGCTGGATCTCTTAAGATTCAGTCCAGTATGAAATCTTTACTTTCATCAGGCAAATATTCAGATTATTGGGCATATTCAGATTATTTAATATTCCTTCTTATTCATGTATTTGGTTAGCCACTCTTCTCCATAATCTTAACTAAACATTGTCGCTTCTCTGACATAGATGGAAATATGAGAAACAGTCAGGAATATTAAACAAATAATAAATGAACAATATATTTAAGTGACTGGTTAGTTTATTGCCAAAAATCAGACATGACATAAAATTCTAAAATAAAAGATGATTGAAAATGACAGGAAGATAAGTCATAATTATTATCATAAATTTACATAATAATTTAAAAAATTTATAGAGATTAAGATTTATATTAACACAAATTGCAAACATAAGAAAGAGAAAACAGAAAATACTGGATGAAAACATATGATGACTCAATTTTTTTTTTTTAAATAATGAAGGCCTTTCTAGGTATGACAAAAACATAAGCCATTTTTAAAAAAAATACTGGTTAATTTGACTACATAACAAATAATTTTTGGTGATAATGTCACAACAAGACAAAAGGCATACTGGGAAAAGTTATTACCAAACACTAAATAGACAGTGACAAATGATGGAAGCAGTTTTGGATTCTCCTGAGGCCTCTTTCCTTGGCTTGCAGATCATTGCCATCTCTTTATGTCCTCACATGGCCTTTTCTGTGTGTGTGTGTGTGTGTGTGTGTGTGTGTGTGTGTGTTTACTGACTTTGATGTCTTTTCCTCTTTTTTTTTTTTTTTTTTAAGGTAAGCTCCATGCCCAGCATGGAGTCCAACACGGGGCTTGAACTTATGACCCTGAGATCAAGACCTGAGCTGAGTTCAAGAGTCAGATACTTAACCAACTGAAACCCCCAGGTGTCCCTCTTCTTCTTATAAGGGTACAATATTGGATTAGGTCTGCAGTTAGTCATATTAGATCCAGTGCCTACCCATATGACCTCATTTAACCTAATTACCTCTTTATAGGTTATCTCTAAACACAGTTATAATCTAAGCTACTGAGGGTTAGAGCTTGAATATATGAATTGTGTGGATACAGGGGATATAATTCAGTCCATTACACCTTTGATCTGGCAATGGCATCCTTTTCCCCTCCCTATCAACTTAGGTCTGGTGCCAAGTGCCACAGCATATCAGGATCTGGTCTCCGATTCTTCACCTTTAAGTCGGGATGCCCAGGGAGTCGACTTAATAACAGGGCTGTTGGGTCAAAACAAAAATACAGCAAAAAGACTGTATAACTTTTAAACTACTTCTGACTGGGTGACCAGAAATAATTTGGTCATATACCAAAGGGACTACAAAACACAAAACACTATTATAATAAATCCCGACAAAATGTATCCTTAACTCAAGTTCCTCTTAACGGGATCCCAAAAATGTTCACAGCATACCATCCAACATGAGGGAAAGTGAGATGCAGAAGCAGTTGGGGTAGAAATAAATGGTCATATCAAGTAATCCCAGTCATAGTGTTTACTTGAGCAAATTTTACAAAGACATATGTTGAATGAACATACTACCAGTTCCCGTCCCAGAGCTTTAGAATGCGCATCTGTACCAGTCAGGGATCCAGCTTCTGCTTCTAATGAGACAATCCTCTTTCCTGGCTGAATGGAGTGTTTGCATTTAAAGTGAGTACCTGGTGTACTAAGTTGGGGAGTATCTGCTTTTGTTTCAAAGAGTAAGTAAGAAGAAAGGTTGCCTGTCCTAGTGGGGAGGACTGGAGTGGATATTCAGGGCTTCTTGTCATATTTTGAAAAGCCTTCTATATTTGGGGAGATTTTCACATGAGGAATCCCGCCTTCTGCCAGTGAGGTCAGAACTCAAACACTCAGCCTCTCGCGAAGCTAGCCATCAGGCATATGCTCCAGCCTTGGACATGCCCAGCAGAGGGAGACTGATTCAGAGAGGAGCAGAGGAGCAGAGCCGCACTCCACTGGGCTGGTGAAGGTGGCAGCAGGCACTGCAAGGGCCAGTTGCTGACCTGTCGGGACAGAGGGAGTGAGGTATGGAGTCCCTGGCATCTCCTGTTTCATGGCGGAGGCATCAGCGGTGTCTGTATTTAGTAAGTCTTGAGTCTTTATCCTTGGGTCTGTTTTTTTTCCCCAACAATCCCAGGTAGTACCTAATAACCTTTAAGCACTTATTTTTCTCCTTCAACTAGCCAGACTGGATTTTGTTTGCCACAACATTTGGACATGACATTTTCATATATAAAAAATGCTCACTCCGTCTTACAATAAAACAAATACAAGCTACACTATAAATGCATGTTGCTTGTTAACTGTCAGATTGACAAAGATAGACATTTTGATTTATTCACTTTGATATAGGGAAACAAACCATCTCATCTATTACTGTTTGATATAATGTTTTCTTCAATAATAATTACTTTAAATTAAATATTGCATTCCATAAGAGGTAATCCACCCCCACATTCTCAGTCTCATTTTCACAACTTTCTAGTACCCTGTCACTCTACGAGCACAAGTTTTAGGAAAGAAAAAAGAAAAAAAATGTATTTCCTAACTGATTCTTTATTAAGTAAAAAACAGAGCATACAAGAAATACTATTTTTTAAGATACTGCAGGCAATCCAAAGACTTATAGAACTATTTTGAGGTACTGAAAAGAGTTGTAATGGAGTTGGGAAAGAAGAGATAAATAATCACATAACAAGCTGAATACTAATAAAATATTTAAATGTAACTTGAAGCCAACAATAAAGATCAAGTTACAAGCCTATAAATTATTAATTGTTAAATTAACCCTAGGGACAGTATGAGTTCAGAGGACAGTGTTTGGATAATTTAGTGTGGTGACACAAGTTATCCTAAAACTTGGCGGCTTAAAACAACAGAGTTATCTCCCAATTTTATGGGCCAGGAGTTCAGGCAGGGCTCAGCTGAGCAATTCTCCCCCAAGGCTTATCAACTGGGATCATTGCGGTACTCAGCTGGGAGCCGGCCTTGCCTGAGGCTCTGAGACTCACAGATCTAGCACTGTTCCTGTCTCTCTAGGTGTTTTGTGCTTCTCATGGCATGTTTATATCAAGGCAGTCATACTTCTTTCCCAGCAGCTGTCTTGTAAGACCAAGGAGGAAGGATGTGGATGCTCTTGTGGTTTGCTTTAAGAAACTCACACAATGTTACTGTTGCAATATTTGATAGGTCAGGGAGGTTATAGAGACCACCCAGCTTGAAGAAAGGAAGCACAGGACCCTCTTTCCCCCGTCATGATCAGGACAATGTTAATGTATTTGTGGCCATATTTAAGTCATCATGCAAGGAAAGGTCAATTTGGATTAGAAAGGTCAGAAAAAGCCATATGAGGAAGGTATCATATTAACTGTTTTTAAAGAATATAGAACATTTGAAAAATGAAATGAAGTTAAGGATAAGGACAAAAATGTTATCTAAAAATAAGACAGTTAACAATGGGGAAAAGACATTCAAAATGCCTAGCAAACCAAGAATTACATTTCTTTTTCAATTTATTTTGCTGTAACAATAGAAGTGATTGTGGGAAGTCACTCTCGGCTTGGGCAAGTCACTTTCCCCTAATTCGTGAACAAACTGATTTGACTGAGAAGATGACTTTTCTCTAAATGAAGTCAGCTCCTTTGAAGTAAAGTGAATTTGAGCCTATAGGAGCAACTGGGGAAGATCAGTCAATGGTCAGCTTGTTTGGAGAAATACTCACTGTTAAAACTCTGAAGGTATAGATAAATGATCGCAGCTAATCCTGAGGCAGGATGCAGTGTAGCAAGACAGGGGTGTAACTGAACAACCATTGCTCGGGCAGTGTGGGTTTAGCAAGTCTGGTCCAGGTCCTGACAGAGTCATGATAGAAAATGTTCATCCTACAGGGTCTCTTTTAAGGCTTTGTTCAGAAAGCGTTAGTCATCATAACCATAATTTTCTCCCTGAGAAGAGGCTTTCCTGAGATTTGTAGTTCACAGATTAATGTTCTCTAGATTAGTTTGTGTGTGTGTGTGTGTGTGTGTGTGTGTGTGTGTACGTGTGTACATACTTCTTGCAGTATGTGCAACCTGTTCTGGACTCAGTGCCTGACACTTGGCACACATTTAATATTAATTAGATATTACTATGCTTAATGAGTTGTATTACTCATATTCTCTTAAAGTCAATTTAAATAATCTACACGCTTCTGAAATTTTCCCTTTATAATATTAAACTGGAAAACAGGCATATTTCAGTAATACGTATCAATTAAAAATTAACCATTCCTCTGTAAAGTGAGCATAGCTCTTGTTTAGCACTTCAGTTTTCAAAATTTATATCTGACATTATTTTCAATTTTTCCTTTCTTTTTAAAGATTTTATTCATTTATCTGAAAGAGAAAGTGAGAGAGAGAGAGAGAGCGCCCAAGCGGGGCAGTGGAGGCGGGGTGTGTGGGGGCTGCTGTAGAGGGAGAGGGAGATGCGGCTCCCCTGCTAAGCAGAGAGCCTGATGCGGGCTCTATCCCAGGACTGCCAGATCAAGACCTGAGCAGAAGGCAGCTGCTTAACAAAATGAGTCACTCAGGCGCCCCTCAATCTTTTTTTTTTTTTTTTTTGACTCTGATGTGTAATGAATTTATGAATATCAAACCTGGCATTCTAAGAACAAGACTTAAAAGAACTGCTTTTAAAAAAATCTTTTAATGTGTTATAACACCCCGGAGAATCATCAGATCTTACAGTTCTGTTATGTTAGAACGTAGATTTCTCCTCCCCTTTCTGATACCTTTTAGTTTTATTTGGTGGGGAGCACCGAAAATTCCACACGACAGCGTTGCGGGTAGGACAGCATTCTCTTAAACAGTGTTGGAGTTTGACGAAGGCCAACAGGCTTGTGCCCTTTACACAGTATCTACTTTCGGTAGTTTTTGTTTCTTGACCTCTAGGTGGCTCCTTAAAAGCTGTTAGGCTAAGCAAACAATAGGAAAAGAAAAACAGACACTGTGGGGCCTTGGGACTCCGAAACCTTAATCTAGAGAGAACCGGTTAAGCCTTCAGAGACTGCAGGGGAATGTGAATGCTTTTGGTACCGAGGGCAGCGAAAGAGTCGTCCAGGAGTCAGGGCAGCTGGATAGCCCTTCCACCTGCGCCAGCATTAATCTCCTTAATAACCCAGAGACGCCCGGGGGAAGCGGAAAAATGTTCTCCATCCTCTCATCTGTTCCATCAAAGTAAATAAGTGAACCTTGCCTCAGACGAACTAACTGTAAAGGATAGTCTGTACATATATCTCTCTCTGCACACATTCGGAGTTTCAAGCCGTCCTGCGGGACCACCTGCCGCGTCCTCCGCGAGCTCTAGCCCAGACCTGCCGGGGCCGGGAGGGCGGAGGCAGGAGAGGATGCGGCGCGGAGGGGGCTACTGCACATCCGGGCGCGCCCGCTGCGGCCGGCGTGCTGCATAATTGATGGAGGACGGGGCGCAGTCCTGGGTCGGCTTCGGGCGCAGCAAGAGCGTCTCGGGGGAGGAGGGCAGGGCGGCCGGGCCCCTCCCACTCTGCCTTTTGTCGTGTGTCCCGCCCCCGGGACCGGCAGCAGGCGCCGGGCCACCGGCGAGTGTGCGCAGAAACTTCGGCCACCGACGGCGGTGAGCAAGGACCGCGGCTGACCCGCCGGCGCCATGCGCGCCCTGCCCGGCCTGCGGGGGCTCCCGGGGCCGCCGCCGCGCCTGCCGCTGCTCCTCCTGTGCCTCCTGGCCGCGGAGCTCCGGGGCTGGGCGGACGGCAACACCACAGGTGCGAAGGCTGCGGGGCCGAGTTGCGGGGGGAGGGTGCGTCGGGAGGGACGCGCGAGGCGGGGTGCCCGTGAGGCCGAGGGCTTGGCTGTCGCGCGGGGGCAGGGATGGTGGGGAGAGGCGCGGGGATGCTGGAGACCGCGGGTGGCGAGCGACGGCCGCCCCCTCCCATTGGTCGGGCTTGGGTTGTCTAAGCTGGACCAGGAGGCTGAAGCGGACGGGACTGCTCCGCTCTAGGGATGGAATCTGGAAGGAAGAGCGCCCCGCGAGTCGGGGGACTTAGTAGCAGGGCAGTGTCCGGGTGTTCCAAGGATGCGGGCGGGAGCGAGGTAGTGACGTGGTTTCTGCAAAAGTGCCAGGATTTCTGAAAGGCACGTTCCCCAAGAACAACTCCCTTGCTTGATCCGAAGAAGGTTTAAATATCACCTCTCTGCCTGGCAGGTGGGCTGGCTTTGAGGATGTGCAAAGCATTACCAAAACCAACACCAAATTTGCCATTTTAGCTTCCCCTGTTTATAATTACTTTTTATATTGAAAGTATTTCATCCAATGTACCTTCTAAGGCAGTTTTTTGTGTTAACATTTTCAGCGTGTTAGCAGACAATTAGGACAGTAGATCGCCAATCAGGTTAGCAAATAGTGCCTATCAGCAACTAAAATTAAGATATTCTACACGAGATATCGAAACTTTCATAGGAATTCACTTTTATGAATTTATGGCGTGTAGAGTTTTTATAACGTAAAGATGGTAAGATAATTAAAGGATAAGACTCTTCTATTTTTACGACTGTGCTTTAAAAGTGCTAGTTGTTAACAACTTGGACAAAAACACTTTGGGTTGCTTCAGTTCCGACATTTCCTTGTCCCCCTTCCTAGCCACATACCTCTTTTTCATTCATACTACTTATAAAAAATGGTCAAGGACTTTTTAGGCTTAGGGCTCTTCCTAGATTCGCTCCTCTTTCACTTAAGACTGTTGGAGCTCTGAGGACCATTGCATTCCGGGTGAGTTCTAGAACTGGGGTTCTCCACTTGGCTCTATGTTGGAATTATCTAGGAGTTTTAACAACTGATAGCTGGATCCTGCCCTCAAATTTTTTTTATTCAGTTGGCCTGAGACTTAGCTTGGACATCAGGTATTTTTAAAGCTCCCTTGTGATTTTAATCACGTGATCCTAAGCAAATTGAATACCACTGCTATAAAATTACAATGGCCTAGAGAGTGCACACTGGGTGAATATTTATACTGTTGGTAGCAGGGAGTCAGGTTTAAATTGACATTCAGAGCAGACTTCTTTTTTTTATGTTATTAACATATAATGTATTATTTGCTTCAGGGGTACAGGTCAGTGAATCATCAGTCTTACACAATTCATACCACTCACCATAGTGCATACCCTCCCCAGTGTCCATTCCCCAGCCACCGTATGCCTCCCCCCCCTACTCCAGCAATCCTCAGTTTGTTTCCTGAGATTAAGAGACTCTTAATCTCAGAGCAGACTTCTAAAGAGAAAAAAATAGGAAACATGAACATGGAATAAATGAACAAAGTTGTAAGTAAATGGGATGATGTATGTAGGTGTGGCAGGTGTCTGTGTATCTATGAGCATCAGTCTGGCCTTGTAGCTCCACTTAAGTTAAAGTTGTAGAATGATGTGCTGTATGAAAGGTATGAAGTTAGTATCTCATTTTAAGGCAGAATTAAAAATAATGAAGCAACCTCATCTCATTTTATAGTCTGTATGGATCTCTGTGAGATTCAGTTTCCTCTTTGCTAAAGGCTATTAAGTTTACTGGGTACTTGTTATCTAGGTGCTTTGAACTATTTGGAAATAGGAGTTCTGTAAGCTGAAAACTTTGTGCCAAAATTTAATAATAAAAAATGTTATAACTTATCATATTTACTATCTAAAAACTATGTGCCAGGCATTGCAGTGTGCAGTGTATAACCCTATGGGTTGGCTTGTATTGTCCCTGACTTTCAGATGAGGACATTGGCATTTAGGGAGATTAAATAATTGCCCAAGTATATAGAATTACTTAAGTAGTAGAGCAGGAAACTTAGCATTGTTCAGTCTGACTCCAACGCCTATTTCTTTCTTTCTTTCTTTTTTAAAATATTTTTAGGTAAACTCAGAGCACAATAGGGGGCTTGAACTCATGACCCTGAGATCAAGGGTCATTTGCTCTATTGACTGAGACAGCCAGGCACCTCCTCCAGTACCTGTTTTCTTAGACACAATACTCAGTTATCTCTGGGAGATAACTACATATTCTATGAAAGTTTGGAACCACTGACAGGGCACTGTGTATGGATCAGAATGCTTGATTGGAGCTGAAGGGCATACTAACACACTTGGAGTTCTAGAATAAAGTTAGACACGGGACTCACCTTAATTCTTTTAAACTGTTTCAGTTAAATAAGAAAGGTAAAGTAACTTTATAAAAGCAAATATTAGATAAATGTGACTATTTAAACCTCATTAGTATTACTCTTCAGTAGAAGAAATTGAGGGAAGGGGTCATGTTTATCTTTTGAAAAATGTGTCTGCAGGGGAGTCATTTGAAATGATCATTGTTAGCTTCTGCAGGACATTGTTTATCTACTCTCTTGATCCACCACCTTCCTCTCTAGAGACACTCCCCATCCCACGCACAAACATAGAAACTGCCTAGCAATAAATATTTGTGAGAACAAATGTTTTCAAGCACCTACACGCTCTTGACATTGTGTTCATCTGTGTCTAAGTAGAAAACTTCAGCAGTGTTTTAGCAGTTTCAAGTCATTTACATTGTTTAAAGGAACAGAGTAGCTATAATCTTATCTTTTTTTTTTTTAGATTTTATTTTATTTATTTGACAGAGAGAAACACAGCCAGAGAGGGAACACAAGCAAGGGGAGTGAGAGAGGGAGAAGCAGGCTTCCCGTCTAGCAGAGAGCCTAATGCAGGGCTTGATCCCAGGTCTCCAGGATCAAGACCTGAGCCGAAGGCAGTCGCTTAACCAACTGAGCCACCCAGGCGCCCCTATAATCTTATCTTTAATGGAGTTGTATCTGATGCATCAAAATTGTGACCCTAAATTATCATCACATTTAAAATCATATAAAAAATTGTTAAGAACTAGTTCAACTGGCTCTTCCTCTTCCTGTTCTTTTGTCCCAACCTCTTTTCCCCATCTCCTTCTCTTCTATCTGGGCATGGGTCCTAGAGTCATTAGGTTGGGGAATCCAGCAGGTAGCCTCCCTTGTTCGAGGAAGCCAGAGGGTCCCAGATCAGGGAATTAGAGGCTGAGCCAGGTCTGGAGGGCATCCAGGTAGGGAGGAGAGTGGCCCCAAATGGAGTCCTAGAGCCTGAGCACAGGGAGGTGGGTCCTCCTGCAGAGAGGGGGCCTAGATCTCGGCCTTAGAGCTGAACAATGACGGGACTTCTACACAGAGGCAGCCCAATCAGACATTGTGTGGTGTCTGATCGTGATTTGGGGGTGTAGGCTAAGCATGCAGAAGAGCAAGCAGTGGAGAATGTCAGAGCCTGAGTGGGTGTGGAAGACGTTTCTTTGGGGTCAAGAGTAGCAGTGACAATGGGAGATTAGTTGCATACAGGGATACTGAGCAAATAAGTAAAGCTAGTAAGGATATAGGATCTGGGTTTTTCTGTAGAGAAGAAGGAAATAAAGAAAGGGAGAAAACTAGAGTGAAGCTTGTGGTGTTGGATTGCAATTGGCATAATTGGCATAAATGACTTCTTATCTGTCATTATCTTTCATTTCTATATCTGTATAGATGCATAGACATAAATGTGTATATGTGTAAATATATGTATCATGCATATATATCATATATATGTGTGTGTGTGAATATACATGCACATATTACTGTGCCCACTGAGGTGGAGCAGTGATTTCCCAATAGTGATGAGTCAGATCTTGATCTTGGTCTACATACCATTCTTTACTAATGGTAACTAGGACTTCTTGGGGAAATGGCTGATTTTATGAATAAGGAGGAGAAAGTATAAGACAAACCTTGAACCACTTGTGCCAGAGAGCAGTGAAGTGCTCAAAGAATGATGGCCATGTCAGAAGGATATAAGAGCCAAAGGGCTCTGACTGGACAGATATGGGACAAATTGAGCATCAGCATAAATAATAAGACTAATGGACTTGTACACAATGCATTCACATTGCCACTGAATAATGCCCATTGAATAATACAGGTATTCATGAGTACATACTGATATAAATTAATTAAATGAATCAATTGAAAGTTTGATGAGGCACAAGATACTACATAGTTTTGAAGTAAATTCCCACAAAATGCATAAAATAGTATTCATGAAAAGAGAAAAAGAATGAGTTTATCATAGAGAAGCCTGGCAGACACCGCTTTAAACAAATGATCAAAGTAAAAATCATCAGCAAAGAAAAGAATAGAAATTATGAGCCATCTGGTAGGATGCAATGAGAAGAGTACAACATCATCTCTGTGATATATTTGCCAAAGGTCTACTCCAAATCTAATTATATTACCACATAACCATACTGGAAGTTCACTGGTTCTAAGAGTCAAGAATGACTATAGCTGAGAGAGAGTGAGGGAGAATAGAGAGGACATGGCTGCTGAGGACAGCATGTAGTTCTGAACTGCAGCCTTTGCCAAAAAGTACATCTTCAGGACTTTTGTTGAAACTTCGATGAGGTGGGGGATGAGATGGCAATGCATAAATGTCAGTTTTCCAACTTTACTGGCCCTGTTGGGATGAAGTGGAGTTGGGATAGGTCCTTTTGGGGAATGTACAGCCATGTTTTAGAGGGGGATGAGACATCAGGTCAGCAGCATAGGGAAGAATTCTTTGTTCTGTATTCAAAGCTCTTTTGTCTAAGATCTCCTGAAAGGAAAAATAATTTCAACTCTTTCTGAGAAAGCTTTACTTAACATAGATATTAAGCCATAATGAGAGTTGAGAAACTGTCCTCAGTTTATGTAATTAAGTACCATTTTCCAAAGGAGTAGTTGTCCTCAAACGGATCTCGTAAGTGTGGAGGCTCTTTGTCTTGGACTTGGATTTACTGTCCTATCATTGGCCTCCCATATTTCATAATCTAATGTGAATTGTCAAAATAAACGACTAGGACACACAAGGACGCAGAAGAAGAAAAACCTGAGTGGCTCAACCAGCGGAACGTGCGACTCTTGATCTTAAGGTTATGAATTCAAGTCCCGTGTTAGGTGTAGAGATTACTTAAAATAAAATCTTGAAAAGAAAAGAAAAGAAAAAAAACTTCACAACATTTTATTAAAAATAAAACCCTATACCTAATAAAACATAGTCAGTCTTCACACAATAAAATATCTCAAATAATATATTGTCAGTGTAGAAATAATGGATGTTATCTTTAAAACTGGTGTTATTCTTTTAATTGAAAATAACATTTTTCTGCAATTTTTGAAGTTGTGATTATATCATTACTAATGTATTTCTACTCCCAAGATAGAATCTTTTTTTATAGCCTTATAATGACATAGTTCTGAGATCCTGTAAGGGAATTTAGATCTCTCATTTGATTGATCTTGAAGCCCAAAGTGCTTTCATGATGTAGCCAAGAGTCTGGAGATAGCTAATAGCTATAATAGATTTCCTGGTTTGAGTTTAAAAACTCCATCCAGCACTTAGTGCTTCTCCATAAAAGGTCCTCAAAATAGGCCCCTGGCAAGGGTGGGGCTGGCAAAAAAGGATGGCAAGAAATGTTCTTGCTTTAAAATATCTGCACCTAAAGTATATAGAACAGGACCTCAGGGGCACACGGCCATTTGAAGATTGTTAAGAACATTCCATTAAAGAATCAGAGTTGAGGGTTACCTGCTGTGAAACCAGGGTTTCTCAACTCTGGCGTTATTGACATTTGGGGCTGGATAATTCACTGTGATTGAGGGTTGTCATTGCAGAGTGCTTAGCAGCTACTCTGGCCTCTCCTATGGAGTGAGTGAGTTGTGTCTCCAAAAAAGTTATGTTGGAGTCCTGACTGTACCCATGAAAGTGATTATTTGAGAGTAGGGTCTTTGCAAATGTAATGAAGTTAAAATGAGGTCATAGAAGATTAAGATGAGACCCTTAACCCAATGCCTGTGGTCTTTTTGAAAGAAATGAGAGGGAGGTTTGGGTACAGAGACAGACACACTCAGAGGGAAGACGGCTGTGAGATGCAGTCGGAGAGGGGAGTGATGCTGCTGCAAGCTGAGGAATGCCCGGCAACCACTGGAGCTAGGAGAGCAGGGAGGGATTCTTCCCTAGAGCCTTCAGAGGCTTCGAACCTCCAGAGCTATGAGAGAATAAACTTCTAGTATTTTTTTTTTTTAAGATTTTGTTTATTTGACAGAGAGAAACACAGCCAGAGAGGGAACACAAGCAGGAGGAGTGAGAGAGGGAGAAGCAGGCCTCCCGCCGAGCGGGGAGCCCGATGTGGGGCTTGATCCCGGCTCTCCGGGATCATGACCTGAGCCGAAGGCAGTCACTTAACCAACTGAGCCACCCAGGTGCCCCTAAACTTCTAGTATTTTAAGAAGCCATATTTGTGGTAATTTTTTCTGGCAGCCTTAGGAAACTAATGTAACCTTTTTAATACAAGCCGTTACCTCCTCCAAGCTGTGACATCCCCCTGTCTTCAGACATTGCTAAATGTCCCATGAAGGGTACAAGTCAGCCCCAGTTCAGAACCACTGAACAGAATCAAAGTCTTTTTTTTTTTTCTTTCAGAATCAAAGTCTTAACAAAGAATAATCTAGTGCGTGAAACATTTGAAAAACCTACAGTCTTTAGAAATAGCAGGAATCCTAGTCAGACCTTTAGGGTTTTATATTTTAAGGGTTATATTTGGGCTAAGATTCATTGTTAACATACCCTAACGACCGGTTAGAGGTGGTCTGAAACAAGAGTTTTTACACTGCCCTCCAAAATGTATTTTATTGCAATAATCCTATCTCGAAGAAAAGATCAATCTGTTTATATTTTCATATGACCAAGGTTTAAAACCAGTTTTACAAGGCTTTGGAAAAGTGCACACTGTTCTTGTTATTAGACTTTTTAATTGTTTTTCAGGGATTTTTGCTGTTGTCTTTGGTCTAAAAATGGCTTTTTTTTTTTTTTTTTAAGAGCAAGAGAGGGTGTGTGTGCATGTGAGCAAGTTGGGGGGGGGGCAGGGTCTCGGGAGAATTTTAGGCAGGGTCCATGTCCTCCCTGCAGAGAGCCTAACGCAGGACTCATTCTCAAAACCCTGAGATCATAACCTGAGCCGAAGCCGAGTCAGACACGTAACCAACAGAGCCACCCGGGTGTCCCTAAAATGGCCTTTTTGCCCAATGGTTCTCATTCTATGTAGAAAAAGTATGAGCTTCCTGTTTTGTTTTGTTTTGTTTTGTTTTTTAAATCTGTCCCTGACTTAGAAAGTCTGACTTATAAATGTCCCCATCAGGAATTTATTTTCTAGCCAAACTTTCTTTTCTCTTTTCTTGACAAACTGTCTGTGGATTATAGTGTCTAGGAATCAACATAGCCTTATTCTCCCCTTCTCTTCTTTCTATACTGCCATTACAGATGGGAATAGGAATACTGTATTCCTAGATTCCAGAAGTAGAACTCTAAAAGCACTGTTTATTAGAAATATTGGTAATTAGATATTTTAGAGCTACAGTTTAGCCATCTCATGGCTTAAATGGCCTTTACAATTTGGCATGGGATCTCGTGGTATATATAGCAGTGCTTCCATGAGGAACTATATTCTGAATTCCGAACCTCTGTTTTATAAGTAGTATATATTATCCATTACTAGGTTATAGTGTTTTTGTAGTTGGGCTGTATGTTTATAATATGGTGTATCAAAATGCTAACATTTTTATTAAGAATATTGTTAATTATGCATATTGATAGCAATCAGTACATTATATGGAGGAGAGAGAAAAAGAGAGAGAATATTTATCCTAATAATAGCTTTTACTTACACCTTTCTCTACATGATGTCTGTACCTTTCCAAGATCATAAATATAATAAAGGATGTTTGGGAGGATTTAGAGAAAATGCTTATTCTTAAACAGAGGTGTGGTTGAATGTATTTTCTGATTTAGAGAAAAAGAAATCTGAAGACCCAATGTAGTGTTCTAGTGTTACATTTTTCTTCCCAATTTACTCCAATTGAAATGGAGCTCCAGAATTAAATATGTAAAATTGTTACATTAATATTTAAGTAGCAATTATAGCATGTTTATCTCTTTTAAAAATATTAATAGCATAAATTATAAACCCATCTAGCAATGTCTATTTTAAAATGTAATATGCGAAAGATATTTAAGTGGAGACCATTTTGCTATTTCACAGGAACTAATAACAGGTGAAAATTATTGTTACTCAGCTCTTGGAATGCAACACCCTCCATACCCCACCGCCACCACCTCTGCAGAGAGAGAAAAATCTTTAACCTTGAGGAAAACTATTAGATGTTATTTTTTTATGTGGCATTTTTGCCACGAACTATAAAAGAAGGCCAGCTGGAATGTTTCCCCCCATGATTACGAGAGGGGTGATCATGCTAAGTTGAGGAATATGTGCTGTGATCTTGGTGTCATCACTCACTAATAGACTCTTCTTGTCCTCCCTCTTCTCTCCATGAAATGACACCCCGAGTCACAAGTTAGAGGCGGGACTTTGATTAGGATCCCCAATTCCTGCCTCTCCATTTTGTGTTTCTCTTTGTGACTCAGCCTCATCCTTTTGGGGGAGTAATCAAACCACATCTGCCCAACTCTCCTGCCAATTTCCTATAAACACCAAACTCTGCCTCCTGCCAGTTGTCCTCCTACAGAAAGCAGTAATGTTTACATTCCCACTTCTTTGATTAAAAAGATGTCTTGGCTAAGCAAAGAACTCACTTTTACTATTCTAGCACTTTCTGTAGATGATCCTGCTTTTTCCACTCAAGATGTTTGTGTACATTGCCTTTTGGAGGGACTTTCCACAAGTCAAAAAAAAAAAAATCACAAGAATTACACGTGTTCTTTTGCACTTGGGGCTTGTTCAGTGGCATCTGGAGCCTAATCAAGAGAAATGCTTTAGAGGGTGTATGAAGTTAGGGGACAGGTTTATGCTGTTAATGCTGATTTATGGATGTCTGTATTTTTAATATATAGGACAGGCAGTGGGAAGTGGTCATAACAACTAGTGGAGCTACCCAAAACTTCCCTACTCTTGAAGCTTGGATTTCTCCCCCCTCCCCATTCCATCAGCTTCTGTAAGCTTAGATTTTGCCCAAGCCAAGTCTAGATCTCTCTTCTCTTATGCTAAGACAAGTAGGCTTTCCCATCCAGTTGTGATATTGAGAAATGGCAAAATAACCCCAGCCTCTGAGCTCATCTCTGTGGCATTATCTCCACCTCTGTTCCACCTCCACAATCTCTCAAAGATGTAAATCAGGCTTCATCCTCTGGTGCTCACCTGCCAAGTTGGAAAATACATGGGCTCATTATATCAATCAGTACTATGAATGGGTGGCACTCTGAAATTTTAATGACTCTCAGTTGTAAATTTTGGGCCTGAATCGCGATTATTATTATCCATGTGGTCCTGTAGGGGCCAAGTATGCTCAGCTTCATACTCCTTACCTGCATTAAGCATGGATCAAGTGCTCTCTATATTCACTTATTTAAATGATGAAGAAGGAATAAAACACTTCTTTTCAGTTTATGTCACTTTCTTATTGCTGTTGATAGTGTGAATACTACTGTTAATAGTATGAATAAATGATATTAGACCATTTCAAAGGATTATGGGCTTTTTTTAGAGAAAAAGAATATGATGAGAACCCTCAGAATTACGTTCAGCTCTATAGTAGGCTAGGCTAAGAAAAGACAACTCCGTAACAAGGCAGCAAAGATATCAAAGCTTACATTTTGCAAGTTTCACAGAACGGATGATATAGAACAGCTCATTCCTTCCCCTCCGCACCCTCCTGGCTTCGTATCCATAAGTCAATAGCGTCTGCTTTCATCTTCCCAAGATATTTCCTCTTAAATACAACCTCTAAGTGAGCTATGCACAAGAATGCAAAAACAATTTTTTTCATCAGAAAAAGAATGTCAATAGGAGCCTTTTTGTCTGTGTGTTCCTGTGAGTGTGTGTGTGTGTGTGTGTGTGTGTGTGCGAGAGAGAGAGAGAGAGAGAGAGAGAGAGAGAGAGAGAGAGAGAGAGAGAGATGGAGACAGAAAGAATATGATTGAATGAATATTCAATGTGAGTGGAAGAAATGTTTTGTATTCTTGATAGCCCAGTGAGAAACTCAGGTCATATTTTCCTATGTAATCACTGTCATGGGGTGGTATGATTTCCATATTTGTTAGAGGATGGCTTTATGAGAAAGTGCATTCCACCTTTCAGAGCTGCTCTAGAAGTGATCCATCCTTTGGAACGCAGCCTCCTGGAGGGGTGAGGTTCTACTGGTAGATTTGTTTATTAGGCAATATTGTCAAAGCTGTGCATAAGCTGAGGCAACAAAGGTGATCACCAGCTTTGATAATATTTTTCATACACGTAAGAAAAGAACTGGAAATCTAATCCTGTACTAGGAGTAAGTTTCTGCACAGAGTATCAGAAAGGTGAAATAAAAAAAGGCTTAGTTTTAATTTAAATTGAATGAGAAGTTTTAAGAATGCAGCCAAGACTATAGTCATAAGCCTTTTCCCCTTTTCTAATGTATTTGATAGAGTTGGGGTAGTTTTTATGGAAGATAGGTTCTGATGCCCCATAGTCAAAGAACAGTAGCCAGTATATCCCCCGCCCCCCAAAGAAGCTTTGAGGAGAGTGGGAGGGAGGAAATGGAAACTTTTTTTTTTTTTCCAATAAAGATTTTGAAAAGATGAGAGAAGTGACCAAGGAGAACCAAAGTCAGTTTGGTAGAGGGTAAGCAGGTCTCTAACTGTAGCTGGAAAACAAACAGCAGAAACTGTTGGTGGGCGTCCATTTTCTCTTCTCTTTCCTCGTTTTATGCCCTTTATTATTGTCTCTCTGTCTCTCTTTGTTCGCTCATCTTCTCTCTGACTCTTCATGTTTGTCTTTTTCCTGGCACTCTTATCTCATTCTTCCGTGTCTTCATTTATGTTTTGTAAAGAAACTACAAATGGTAGGATAAGACAACCATTTTTCTAAGCTACTTTATGCAAATCAGTAGGGATTTTTCAGTAAAGGAAAGAACAGAAAAAATTGGAAATGTGGTCGCATTTAACAGCCCAATATATTTCTGAGTATCTGTGAATGTATGAGATCTAGTTCTTCAGAGCTTCCTGAAAATGTTATTTTTCACTAATAGTATACAATATAACATTTTAGTTGTTACAGACTAGCGTGTAGTCATTTCATCTTGATAAAAATATGCAATCACATTTTCTTTTTCTTACAGCTTCACCTCTTACAAGTCTACCCATCCCAGAAGTAATGATGACAAAATATTCTAACCTTTCCTTGGAGAGTCATAACATCTCACTGACTGGTAAATGTGTTGCTTTTCAAATAATACAATGCCTCCAAAAGTTTTTATTTTTAAGTAAGCCATTGCATTTTGCCTCGTGAATTATTAATCCTTGCTCATGGTCTGGTGGGAGAAACACACCAGTACCTCATACAATTAGAACATAGTATGTGGGAGTATATTGCAATTAGGGCAGGGTGCCCTGTGTGCAGGGAGGGGGCGACTGGGCAGACGTGGGAAGCCCAAGAGCGACTCTAGAAGAGGGACACCTGAGAAGTAGAGAGGGTTCCTTTCGATTGGTAGATACTCTTATGTTTTCATCAGTTCATCAGTTCTTTCATTCAGATCTCTCTGCATTGAAGAGGGAATTCATGTATCCCCTGGAAGACCTTTAGGCAGGGAAATTAAAGATGCTATTGAATGAGGCAATGACAGTGCCATGAGAAAATAAGGAAAGCATTCTGCACTGAAACTCAGCTC
>PITA01023940.1:0-27184 GCA_004023965.1 Spilogale gracilis
TTACTCCACATTGACTGATTCAATACTAAAGGAGAGGGAACAAAAGAAAATAAATTCTATTACCTTCAGTACACTTTATGATACATTGTCTGAGCACAAAAATACTGGTTTGTACTGAAGCAAGGGCTCTCTCTGTTTGACTTGGTTGAGGACAGTGATGTCTTCATTTGGGGCTAGGCTACTTTAAAGCACTTTTTTGAGAGTTTTTATTGTCATTGATTTCTGCTACCACTGTTAGAAGATGGAATGTTTGCGGTAAGCAATTATGAGTGATCAAGCAGCTGTTTCAAGCAAACACTGCCCATCAGTGATTTTGCAAAGATCAATTTCAATGATAAGGATCATTGTATTAAAGTCAGCTGACCGAGCCATCAGTCACTGTTTGGAATAGAGCTTTGGCAGACGCTGGAATTGAGTGGTTAAGAGTCTACATTTTGGAGGCAAAGAGTCTCTGGTTGAATCCAGACCCATCTCTTAATGGACCTGGAGTAATTCTTTTATAATTTTTTCTCCTAGTGTTAGTTTTTTGTTTTTTGTTTATTTGTTTGTTTTTATTTGTTAATAAGGATAGTAATACGGGGTTGCCTGGGTGGCTCAGTTGGTTAAGTGTTTGCCTTCAGCTCAGGTCATGATCGCAGAGTCCTGGGATCAAGCCCCACATTGGACTCCATGGTCCATGAGGAGCCTGCTTCTCTCTCTCTCCGATTCCTCCTTCTTGTGTGCTCACTCCCTCTCTCTTTCTCTGTGTCAAAGAAATAAATAAAATCTTTTAAAAAAATAAGGAGAATGATAGACTCTACTTTCTAGACTTATTATAAGGGTTAAGTAAGAGAGTCCAAGCAAAAGTCCCAGCACACAGTGCTTGGCACATAGTCTGAGCTTAGTGGTATCATTATTTTTGAACTATCAAGAAAAGCTTAAAAATTAAGATTCATGAAAACGTAAGAACTAAAACCAAACAGAAATTCTGTAATGAAATTCCAAGTGTAATAGACAGTCCTTGTGTATTTTGCTATCACCATGTACCTGATGAACTCACTAATTCAACTTGACAACTTAGAGACCAACTTCAGTTTAGCAGGCATGCAAGCCTGAAGGTACAGGGGATTATATTTAGGAAAGACAGAAATACAGTGTCAAAATACGTTTGGCATATTTATCTTAATAAGTGTAATGATCCATTTTATGTGCCAAATTTTCTTGGCTATGGTGCCCAGTTGTTTAGCCAAATATCAGTCCAGATGTTGCCATGAAGGTATTTTTTAGATGTGACAAATCAATAGACTTTGAGAAAAGCAGATTAACCTGCATAATATAATTGGGCCTCATCTGATCAGTTGAAGGACTTAAGAAAAACCCCAGACTGCCTTTAGGACCCAAGACTGCAAAATTAACTCTTCTGTTGTTACCTGCCTGCCAGCCTGCCCTGCAGACTTCAGACTTGCCGCCTCCTACAACAGCATGAGTCAATTCCTTAATATAAATTTCTATTTATCTATTCCTAATACAAACTGCAGTTAATTTTTATGCTTTTTTTTCTTATTATCATATAGTACTGGTGAAACACAAATAAACTGAGCATTTAGCTCACAACACTAAATCTTCTGAAATGAGATTATTTCAAGGAAGGGCTTGGGTGTTGAATCTTTACCGTGGCATCAGATGAAGGCATTTTCCTGCAATGGTTTAAAGAGTTGCCGATCAACAAAGAATATGTACAGCCCTTACATCTGTTTAAAATCGGGACTCATATCAACCACTGTTTGGTGCTTACCCCATATACACTGCTCTGCTCTGTGCTCTCTGAAGAAGCTATGAAATTCACAACCACTTCTAGGCAAGCCGTGGTGGTACAGAATTTTGCCTATCTATGAAATGGCTCGGCTAGGGTAATTATTTATCTGAACAGGCTGATGCCTCGAGCTTAGTGCCGTTGGATTCCTGTGAGACCAGAGATGGGCATGATTGACAGATAGCTGAAACTCTGTCACCTGGGTAAAACCCTGCTGGTAATGAAGCATTCATACTCAGACCTCACCTTTCTGGACCTGCCAGGCTGCATTTACTGGCAGCGACTCTGGAAGCTTTCCATGGGAAAATGATGTTTCAAAGGTGCCAATTACAGCACATATGTATTTCACCTTGAGAATTTCAATTGGCAAAGATAATATCATGGGTTGCCCTTAGAGTTTTGATGGGAGGTTCATCTGTACTAAGAGATCTGATCGAAATGCAGTTATTAGCAGAGGCTTTGGAACACAGTGCATGAAAAGCAATAGGAAATTGTTTCCTTAAAGCATGTCCTGAAAGACCATTTACCAGCTACCTCTCAGCTAATGTTTAAAGAACAGTGGTGTGTGTACATACCCAGCCCAGAGGAGAGTCACAGTGGCTTAGAAGTAGCAGGGGTAAGAATCAAAGAATGGGGTTCCAGGGCTGGTAGAGGGTGGTGGCCCTGTTGAGGAGCGACTCTGCCAGTCTTTGCTGGTCCATAGGTGTGGATTTATTTCTGTAGAATGGGTGAGGGCGGAGGGGGGTGGGCTGTACCTTTCTAGCCCCTTCAAGGGCCTTATTGACCTTGCTAATTTTGCTACACATCCTGCCATCCCTGTCGCAGAATTGTGTCCCCAGTAAACATGTGTTTTGACTCACAAAAATAATGGTGTACAAATAAGCATGTTCTCCGAGAAACCAATTGGATTTGACTCCCCAGTGAAATATTTTATGTAAATATAAATTAGCCTGTTCTAACCCATGATGCCGGCCCCTAGAAGAGGTTTCTTAAATTCTGCACAACACAGGAATTGAGAAGGAAATTCTGAACCATCTCACCCCAGGATTATCAAGCCAACTGTTCCCACTATCTTCCCCTGCTTCTTCTTTGGGCAGCTCTTAGGCAAAATTATGAGGTGACATGAGCCATTTAAAGAATGCTTATAGAAAGTCTACTGTGGGGGGCGCCTGGGTGGCTCAGTTGGTTAAGCAACTGCTTTCGGCTCAGGTCATGATCCCGGAGACCGGGGATCGAGCCCCACATTGGGCTTCCTGCTCGGCGGGAAGCCTGCTTCTCCCTCTCTCAGTCCACCTGCTTGTGTTCCCTCTCTAGCTGTGTTTCTCTCTGTCAAATAAATAAATAAAATCTTTAAAAAAAAAAAAAAGAAAAGAAAGTCTACTGTGGGCCCAGTATTCTTCATGTGTGATTTTATTTAATCCCCACAAAAATCTTGTAACAAGCATGGATTGGAGAGAAAGCTTTTGTATTTCCTTCTCTGGAAGAAACTGAGATTCTAAGACATTGAATAACCAATCCTAGGTCATGGAGAGAGGTAAAGCTCCAACACCTTTGCCTCTTTCCATATGCATATACCTTTTCTCCTCCTGCAAGTCCAAGTTCCTTTCTCTCTCTGCCTGTGTGCATGTCTCTGTGTCTCTCTCTGTCTCTACATCTCTCCCTGTCTCTCCCACTCCCTCTGTCTGTCAGTCTCTGTCTTGCATGCACACCTACCCTACCCCATTCTACAGTGTCGTACTGGGTGAAAACATCTGATAAATTCATTCACACTCAGTTGGTAGAGGCTTAATATACTGGGCCTTCCCTGAGCATTTTAATATAAAAGGTCAGAAAGAGGATGAAGCTTAGTCGAAAGAATTGCTTTGTAAATGGATTTTTGAAATCTGTAGAGAATGTGGCTTTGGGCTGGAAGCTTTCTCTGAACGCCTCAGATAATCCCACTTAGGAGCCCTGCTACCTCCCCTAGTCTCCTGCGTGGTTAGCTTGTGGCTCCTCCCCCGGCTGCTGCCTATTTCTTTTGCATCTCTTCACTGCTGCTCAGACTTGACATCTTACTTCGTACTTTCCACCAAACTGCCAATAAAACAGGTTCTTTTTCAAAGGCAGCTCTAAAGAAGGAATCAAAATGTTGGTCAGATTCTTTGTATAACTGTCTTAGATTTCTGAAGAAACATTTCTGATTTTAAAATAGCCCCTAACTTCACATCCTTTTCACCATTGAAGGCTTCTTCCCTTGGCAAGGTTGTTAATCTGGAGGCCTGAATACCCTGGCACTGGGCTGGATTTATCCTCCCTTATGGTAAAGTTTTAGATGAACTGATAGAGACACCCACTTGCCATAACAAATAGGATGATAATCACCCTCTTCCAGATGGATGGCCCAATTCTTCGATCACAGCCCGGGAGAGACCCTAACAAGGAACAGGACTGGTAGGTTAGTTATTTTCAGAAATGACAGCTCTGTAACGATCACAAGAAAACCAAGATCTTTGTTTTGGGGAGAGACTCTGGATTTTCAAAGGGAAAGTGATAAGGACCAAACTAACAGGGCAGGACTTTTCATTACCTAGAGGTGACATTGGCAACTAAGCCATCCTTATAGGTTCATAGTGATGCCACCCCACTCAAAATTAAGCTTTCTTGTAGGCCCACAGTGGGGTTCCCTGTGGCAGAGGTAGGCAAGTGGTACCTTAGACCACACACTCTTCAGTGGCCTTGTCACATCCCGCCGGGGGGGCAGGGTACTGCATCCTGGAGCATCAGAGTCCAGAGTCATGCCTTATCTGCCATCTCGCAGTGCGCCTCCACACAGTGACCCCGGCACTCCGTTTTCATAGCAAAACGTCAGCCTGACTCCCACTTGTCAGAGACCTAAACCCCCTGAGTTCTTTCCCTGCAACACACAGTCACTGCTGGCTGTGCTCTGCATCTCAATTCTGCAATGTCTGCTCCCATCAAATGCCGGTAGAGAGAGGCAGCCCCAGGGAACTGCCAAAAATAGCAGCTCCCTGGGACTTCTCAGTTTCATCAAGTTTGACCACTAGAAAGGTACACACTCGGAATGTGTAACTCCAGCTTCCCGCAGCAATGTCTTCACAGAGCTATGAATTTAACACGATGCCCTTGGCTTTGGTCTGGGGTCAATATGAGAAACAAGCTCATGAAGAATACACTGCTCCATTTCACAGAGCCACTGGTGGGGTGGGGGGAGATCCATTCAGTACTCTGGTCAGCATCCCACTAGGGACACCTGGGGAAGTCCTCTTAGTTGGGTGCTCAGCTGAGAGAGTGTGTCTTTTGATGAAAGGGTCTGCTTCTCTTTATAAAGTAATGGGGGTTCTTTGGTGCCTCTTATTTCCCTTTCTGCCTGGACTGCCACAAGTCCAGGGCTAAATTGTTTTCTCAGTTGCAGTGGTTTTCTTTTACTTAAGTTTGGGGTAAAATTATTCTCATTCTCTATCCCTCTCATTACTCAGCACTTTTCCTGGACATGGAGCTAGACATTATAGAGTTTATTCTCACAACAACACCTGAAGGAAGAGGGAGATGAAGGGATTTGTCCCCGTCAGCAGACAGAATCCCATTGGGAACTTCGATAGTTGCAACAACAAACAAGGGAACGGAAAAATAGCAGTGAGTAGTCACAGGACGTCCTCTGAGTTTTGGTACAACCTTCCTGGGGTGGTGGTTATTGTTGTGTGACACTGCTACAGCCATATATTGTGTTGATATGGCACTTACTCGGCAAACGAGACCCTCCAATGTCTGCTGAGCCATCGTTGCGGACTTGCCAGTGTAAGGGCCAAGAAAAATGTTTAAAATAAAAATAGAATTCAATCATCCACATTAAAATATACAGATCTTGTACATATATATATATGCATATATATATGTTTTGTCCTACTATTAAGAAACAAAATTTAGAAGATAAGTAATTTTAATTTAAGTAATTTGTTTAATACAGTACCTAAAATTACTATCAGATAAACATTTCCTGAAAAGATCAAAATATACGGTTATTTTACATTTTCCCATTTGGATCTCTTTCAATTTCTACAGTTTATTAGCTTGGTTCAGTGTCTTTGAGCATTAGTCAACATTTAAAATGTAGGTTTTTATGATTCTGGGGGAAGCAATTGCTTCCAAGGGAGAAAACATTCTGTAAATTACATGTAAATGTTTTTACTTGGATGAGTTCTTTTGCATCTGTGCAGAGGATCATTTTAATTTGCACAAGAATGAAGGTTTTCCGTGATTGAATGTAGTATGCATGCTTGTGTATCTAATTTCCACTTCATTTATACAGGAATCTAGCAGACACAAGGGGCATTTTGTTATAATGTAAGTGCTACTTAAAAATAAAATAAAATTATAATAAAAAGCTAAGGATTAGTGTGCCATTTCTAGTTTTATTTCAGAGCTGCCCCTCAGAGTGGATTGGAGCAGATCTGAGTCACATAATTTGGCATGATGGTCTAAAGATACAGGCCATAAAGACTTCATCCCAGGAACAAAACAGATGAGAAGCCCAGAAACGTGATAGACTAAAAACATCTCATCACTACCTCTTCCCTCACAGCTTTCCATGTCAGAGGATAGTGGACTCTTCCTATGCAGAAACTCCTATAAATCATTCCTCTTGCTTTTTCCCCTAATATCTGAGATCCTATAGCCATCTTAAAAACTAGGTTCTTGAAAACCCAAATAATTATAAAGGTATCAATCTAGTTTGTTCCCTTTGTACCATTAAAATCTTCCAGAGAAACAACCAGCTTCTAGTCTGTTTATTGACAGCAAAAAGGATGTAGCATTTTGACGTTCAGCAGTTTCTGCGGTGAAGACGAAGATACAGGTTTTGCTCCATCACTGAAAATGTAATAATCAAGGACCTTGCAATGTGGATATGAATATTTGTCTCTTCTCTGTTCAGAGTCCTAAGACATCCTTCCTGTTCATCTTATTTAATCTGCATTATTAAATGCCCTAAATTAATGAAAGGTTATTGCTTAAGAGTTCAAACACATTTCACCAGCCAATTCTGTTTTCAATCTCAAGGCTGCCCCTTTCCCTTTATGACTCCTCTGTTGGGCACAATTATGTATTTAGTATGTTACAGTTCCCCCAGTCCTTTTTTCCCATGGAATTTCTCCTGACTTACAGCAGGGAGTATTGAGGTTCTGGAAGAGTGTGGGCATCTTGCCTAAGATAAGTATTGGCAAAGAGAACTGATAGCTTGCCGTTCTCCAGGGAGGGACAGTACATTGAAACAGGTGTGGCTCTAGCAGAGTAGAAACCAGTGAACATGTCATATGTTTTCTTCACATCCAGCGAGGTGTCTCCTAACTCTGACCGATACAGCAAAGGCCAGTCTCATGTGGATTTCTGGATACACCTACAGTTGCAGTATCTTTGGAAAGGGCTTACAATGGAAGGTTTTGAACCTCAGGTGCCTTAATCTCTGATGTTTCAGTTAGTTACTTGCCTACAGAGTCATAATACATCCCATCATTAATAAAATCCAATTATCACAAACAATTTTAAAACTAATTTCAAACTCTCTGAAACCCAGGTAATTGCTGAAGATGTAGATAGGCTGTTGCTATGATGTCATTCACTTTGAGACAGAATGAAACCTTAGAAGATAAATAAAGAAAACTTGCATCCTCACATTGACTTCCTTCGTAATATGGTTGGTTTCTGGTTGGCCCATCTTATCTCAGTTAAATTGTTTTATGTGAGACATACTAATTATAGAAACATTAGTGATCTAATTCAACTTAATTCTGTAATATTTGGGGTTATCTGCCAAATAATGAATTGAAGGAGAACACCTAAATAGGACTGCATGATTTAACTGTCCATATTTACATTATTAGGGGGTTACCATTTGGGGAAAGAATAGAAACCTTAAGTTTATTCTCCATAGCTTTATTTAATAATGGGCTAGGACCTCATTCTATCTTTGAAAGGGCTGCGACTAATCTTCCTTTCAAATCAGGATACAATCCCTAAAGCTTAGAAAACTCTGAATGACCTTTTTAAAAAAGCTTTAAAAATCATAGACTGTTCCAATTAACTCCATAAGTCTAAATATCAATATATTTTTTTCCTAAAAGGGCTTTGCACTGCCAAAATTGCTTTTGTCTCTTAGAATCAGCAGCCAACCAGAGAGGGAGACAAACCATAAGAGATTCTTAATCTCAGGAAACAAACTGAGGGCTGTTGGAAGAAGGGGGAGGAACCTTGGGGGAGGCTGGGTGATGAACACTGAGGAGGGTATGTGCTATGGTGAGCGCTGTGAATTGTGTAAGACTGATGATTCACAGACCTGTACCCCTGAAACAAATAATACATTATATGTTAATTAAAATAAAAAGAAAAAAGAATCGGCAGCCACCTAACGTGGGCGAAGCCTCATAAATCTGAAGCAAGTTCAGATACATAATTAAAATTTTACAAGCCTTCACTTTGCAGCAAGCTGCCTCATCTAAGTTTGACCCAACCCTTCTTTCCCCAAAATAAAACAAAACAAGGCTGGATCAAGATGGCAGTTGTAACAAAATACTTTGTTTTCTTTTTTGCCCCAAATTCCTTCAAATAACAACATAAAATTTGTTGGAATTAAGCCTTCTTATTAACAAGAAAGTATGCCATGAAGGAATCAGAAATTCTGAGGAATCACAAAAAAACTTAAAAAACAAACAGGATCAGAGCCACAGAGAAACAAAGAAGATTGTGAAAAAGCAAAACAAAACACCACAACCCCAGATCACATGTGGAAGAGGACTACAACTGAGGGAGTGAGAGTGAATTTTGCCTGGGTTTTATGGGAACACTTCAAGCTCAAGAACAACAAACACAAGTAGCCAGGAAGCATCTTAGAGCTATGATCATGGTGCTCATACAGCCACTGTACTGAGGCCTGCATAGCCAGTGAGCCCTTTCTCATCCTGGCTTTTATTACACTGTGGGCAGCAAAAAGTCCTAGATGGTTTCGTGGGAAACTTCTTCTATATGTTTAAGGAATATGCATTTCTTATATTACATAAATGGTTCCAAAGAAGAGAAAAATGTTAGAAAGCTTTCCAACTCATTCTTTAAGTCTAGTGTAACAGAATAAAGTACCATAAAGTAAAAGAAAGCAATAGTCTGAGCTGATTTCTGAATTTAGGTGCAAAGAAATCCTAAATAAAACACTTGCAAATCAAACCCAGCAATGTATTAAAAAGGGTATTTCCCAGGAATACAGTGATGAATCATCGTTGATTATTCACTACATTATAATGGGTTGGAAATAATATCACCACCTTAACAGATTTTAAAAATTAAATCCATATGTTCATCTCCATAGATGCCAAAGTTGCATTTGATGTAATTCAATACCAAATTCTGAACAAAGCAGTGAAATGAAAAAGAGTCACACAAACCCAAAAGAAAATAAAATATACTTCAAAGCACACTCGGAAAAGAGAGAAAACTTGGTAAATGACATCTATCAAAAACAAGAACCAAATTTTTGAAGGCATTTTCATAAAGTGACTAAGAAGAGAGGGATATCTGTGTGGCTGTCAGCCTCCAAGGTGGCCTCCCCTCCTGGTGTTTATTCTGTAATATGTGTGATATGTGTCATCCCCTCCCTTAGAGTGTGGGTGAGACCTGTGACTTCCTTCTAACCATGAGAATATGGCAAAAGTGATAGGATATCCCTCTGTGATTATGTTATGTTTATGATAAAGGGGATAGGATGTCATGCCTGGATTATGTTATGTTATGTGACCCTGTCTTGCTAGCAGATTCATTCTTTCTCTTCTACTGGCCTTTACAAAGCAAGCTGTCACATTGTAAACTGCCTATGAAGAGGGTCACATGACAGAGAACAGCGGGAACTGAGGGAAGTCTCTGGCCAAGAGTCAGCAAAAAAATTCTAAAGCTCTGAGCCCTGTAGCTTCAAGAAAATGAATTCTGTCAGCAACTTGGGTGAGCTTGGAAGACGATTCTTCTCCAGCTGAGCCTCCAGATGAGGATGTGGCCCAGCTGACACCTTGATTACAGCTAGTGAGATCATCATGCAGAGACCCAGCTAAGCCATTCTCAGTTTCAGGGTTTTGTTTTATTTTGCTGTTTCTTACCATGTAATGTATTATTTGCTTCAGGGGTATAGGTCTGTGAATCATCAGTCTTACACAATTCACAGCACTTACCATAGCAAATACCCTCCCAAATGGCCATCACCCAGCCACCCCATCCCCCCCCAACTCCCTAGCAACCCTCAGTTTGTTTCCTGAGATTAAGAGCCTTTTATGGTTTGTCTCCCTCCCCGGTCCCATCTTGTTTCATTTTTTTTCCCTCCCTACCCTCCATGACCACCCACCCTGCCTCTCAAATTCCTCATATCAGAGAAATCCTATGATAATTGTCTTTCTCTGAATGACTTATTTCACTCAGCATAACCTCCAGTTCCACCCGCGTTGTTGCAAATGGTAGGATTTCATTCTTTGTTGATGGCTCCATAGTATTGCATAGTATATATATATATATATATATACTACTTCTTTATCCATTCATCTGTTGATGTACATCTAGGTTCTTTCCATAGTTTGGCTATTGTGGACATTGCTGCTATAAACATTCAGGTGCATGTGCCTCTTTGGATCACTAAATTTGTATCTTTAAAGTAAATACCCAGTAGTGTGATTGGTGGGTTGTAGGATAACTCTATTTTCAACTTTCTGAGGAATCTCCATACTGTTTTCCCGAGTGGCTGCACCAGCTTGTATTCCCACCAAAAAATGTAGGAGGGTTCCCCTTTCCGCACATCCTCGCCAACATCTGTCATTTCCTGAGTTAATTTTAGCCATTCTGACTAGTGTGAGGTGGTAGCTCACTGTGGTTTTGATTTGTATTTCCCTAATGCTGAGGGATGTTGAACACTTTTTCATGTGGCTGTTGGATATTTGGTTGCCTTCTTTGGATAAATGTCTGTTCATGTCTTCTGCCCATTTCTTGATTGGATTATTTGTTCTTTGGGTGTTGAGTTTGTTTAGTTCTTTGTAGATTTTAGATACTGGCCTGGTATGTCATTTGCAAATATCTTCTCCCATTCTGTCAGTTGTCTTTTGGTTTTGTTGACGTTTTCCTTTGCTGTGCAAAAGCTTTTGATCTTGATGAAGTCCCTATAGTTCATTTTTCCCTTGTTTCCCTTGCCTTTGGTGATATTTCTAGGAAGAAGTTGCTGCGGCTGAGTTCAAAGAAGTTGCTGCCTGTGTTGTTTCCCTCAAGGATTTTGATGGATTCCTGCCTCATGTTGAGGTATTTCATCCATTTTGAGTATTTTTTTTAAAGATTTTATTTATTTATTTGACAGAGAGAAACACAGCTCGAGAAGGAACACAGCAGAGGGAGTGAAAGAGGGAGAAGCAGGCTTCCCACTGATCAGGGAGCCCAATGTGGGGCTCGATTTTGGGTCTCCGGGATCATGATCTAAGCCGAAGGCAGTTCTTAACCAACTGAGCCACCAGGCGCCCCTCTTTTGAGTCTGTTTTTGTGTGTGGTGTAAGGAAATGGCCCAATTTCATTCTTCTCCATGTGACTGTCCAATTTTCCCAACGCATTTGTTCTAAAGACTGTCTTTTTTCCATTGGACATTCTTTCCTGCTTGGTCGAAGATGAGTTGATCATCAAGTTGAGGGTCCATTTCTGGGCTTTCTATTCTGTTCCATTGATCTATGTGTTTGTTTTTGTGCCAGTACCATACTGTATTGAGGATTACAGCTTTGTAATGGAACTTGAATTCTGGAATTGTGATACTGCCAACTTTGATTTTCTTTTTCAACATTCCTCTGGCTATTCAGGGACTTCCTGGTTCCCTATAAATTTTAGGATTATTCGTTCCATGTCTTTGAAAAAAAATGATAGTATTTTGATAGGTATTGCATTAAATCTGTAGATTGCTTTGAGTGGCATAGATATTTTCACAATATGTGTTCTTCCAATCCATGAGCATGGAATGTTTTTCCATTTCCTTGTGTCTTCCTCAATTTCTTTCATGAGTACTTTATAGTTTTCTGAGTATAGTTTCTTTGCCTCTCTGGTTAGGTTTATTCCTAAGTATCTTATGGTTTCAGGTGCAATTGTAAATGGGATTGACTCCTTAATTTCTCTTTCTTATGTCTTGCTGTTGGTGTATAGAAATGCAACTGATTTCTGTGCATTAATTTTATATCCTGACACTTTACTGAATTCCTGTATGAGTTCTAACAGTTTTGGAGTGGAGTCTTTTGGGTTTTCCACACAAAATATCATATCATCTGTGAAGAGTGAGAGTTTAACTTCTTTGCCAATTCAGATGCCTTTTATTTCTTTTTATTGTCTGTTTGCTGAGGCCAGGACTTCTAGTACTATGATGAATAGCAGTGGTGATAGTGGACAGCCCTGCCATGTTCCTGACCTTAGGGGAAAAGCGGAGAGAATGATATTCGCTGTGGGTTTTTCATAGATCGCTTTGATGATATTGAGGTATGTACCCTCTATACCTACACTGTGAAGAGTTTTGATCAAGAAAGGATGTTGTACTTTGTCAGATGCTTTTTCATCTTCATGTCAAATGCTTTACTCTCATCTACTGAGAGTATCATATGGTTCTTGTTCTCTCTTTTATTAATGTACTGTATCACATTTGTTGATTTGTGATTGTTGGACCAACCTTGCAGCCCAGGAATAAATCCTACTTGATCATGGTGAGTAGTCCTTTTAATGTACAGTTGGATCCTATTAGCTAGTATTTTGGTGAGAATTTTTGCATCTGTGTTCATCAAGGACGTTGGTCTATAATTTTCCTTTTTGATGGGGTCTTTATCTGATTTTGGGATCAAGGTAATGCTGGCCTCATAAAATTAGTTTGGAAATTTTCCTTCCATTTCTATTTTTTGGAACAGTTTCAGGACAATAGGTATTAATTCTTCTTTAAGTGTTTGGTAGAATTCCCCTGGGAAACCTTCTGGCCCTGGGCTCTTGTTTGTTGGGAGATTTTTGATGACTCCTTCAATCTCTTTACTGGTATGGTTCTGTTCATTTCTTCCTGGCTCAGTTTTGGTAGTTTATGTGTCTCTAGGAATGCCTCCATTTCTTCTAGATTGTCAAGTTTTCTGGTATATAGTTACTCATAATATATTCTTATAACTGTTTGTATTTCTTTGGTGTTGTTTGTCATCTCTCCTCTTTCATTCATGATTTTATTAATTTGGGCCCTTTCTTTCTTTTTGATAAGTCTTACCATGGGTTTATCAATCTTTTTAATACTTTCAAAGAACCAGTTCCTAGTTTCATTGATTTGTTCTACTATTCTTTTGGTTTCTCTTTCTTTGTTTTATTTTTTTAAAGATTTTATTTATTTGACGGAGAGAAACACAGCTAGAGAGGGAACGCAAGCAGGGGGAGTGAGAGAGGGAGAAGCAGGTTTCCCACCCAGCAGGGAGCCCGATATGGAGCTCCATCCCAGGACTCTAGGTTCATGACCTGAGCCAAAGACAGATGGTTAATGACTGAGCTATCCAGGCGCCCCTCTTTCATTGTTTTCTGCTCTGATCTTTATTATTTCTCTTCTGCTGGGAGATTTAGGCTTTATTTCCTCTTCTTTCTCCAGCTCCTTTAGGTGTAGGGTTAGGTTGTATACTTGAGACCTTTCTTGTTTCTTGAGAAAGGCTTGTATTGCTATCTACTTTCCTCTGAGGACCTCCTTTGTTGTGTTCCAAAGATTTTGAATAGTTGTGTTTTCATTTTCATTTGTTTCCATGAATTTTTTTTAATTCTTCTTTAATTTCCTGGTTGACCCATTCATTATTTAGTAAGATCCTCTTTACTCTCTATGTATTTGAGTTCCTTTCAACTTCTTCTTATGGTTAAGTTCTAGTTTCAAAGCACTGTGGTCTGAAAATATGCAGGGAATGGTCCCAATCATTTGGCATTGGCTGAGACCTGATTTGTGACCCAGGATGTCTATTCTGGAGAATGGTCCATGTGAACTAGAAAAGAATGTGGATTCTGCTGCATTCAGATGGAATGTTCTGAATATATCTGTGAAGTCCATCTGGCCCAGTGTTTCTTTTCAAGCCTTTATTTCCTTGTTGATCTTTTGCTTAGATAATCTGTCCATTTCAATGAAGAACAGATATCTAAGTCCCATACTATTATTGTATTATTGTCAGTGTGTTTCTTTTATTTAGTTATTAATTGGTTTATATGATTGGCTGCTCCCATGTTAAGGGCATAAGTATTTAAAATTGTTATCTCTTCTTGTTGGACAGACCCTTTAAGTATGATATAGTGTCCTTCCTCATCTCTTACTATCATCTTTGGCTTAAAATCTAATTTATCTGATATAAGGATTGTCACCCTAGCTTTCATTGGATGTCCATTAGCATGGTAAGTTGTTTTCCATCCCCTCACTTTAAATCTGGAGGTTTCTTTAGGTCTAAAATGAGTTTCTTAGAGACGGCGTATCAATGGGTCTTGTTTTTTTATCCATTTTGATACCCTGTGTCTTTTGATTAGGGCATTTCACCCATTTACATTCAGGGTAACTATTGAAAAATATGAATTTAGTGCCATTGTATTGCCTGTTACTGTACATTGTCTATACTCCTTTCTGGTCTGTGACTTTTAGGCTCCCTCTTTGCTTGGAGGATCCCTTTCCATATTTCCTGTAGGGCTGGTTTGGTGTTTGCAAATTCTTTCAGTTTTTGTTTGTCTGGGAAGCTTTTTATCTCTCCTTCTATTTTCAGTGACAGCCTAAATGGATATAGTATTCTTGGCTGCATATTTTTCTCATTTAATGTTCTGAATATATCATACCAGTCCTTTCTGGCCTGCCAGGTCTCTGTGGATAGGTCTGCTGCCAATCTAATATTTCTACCATTGTATGTGACAGACTTCTTGTCCCGAGCTGCTTTCAGGATTTTCTCTTTGTCACTGAAACTTGTAAGTTTTACTATTAGATGACAAGGTGTGGAACTATTTTTATTGATTTTGAGGGGGTGTTCTCTGTGCCTCTTGGATTTTGATGCTTGTTCCCTTTGCCAAATTAGGGAAATTCTCTACTGTAATTTGCTCCAATATACCTTCTGCCCCTCTCTTTCTTTCTTCTTCTTCTGGGATCCCAATTATTCTAATATTGTTTCATCTTATGGTGTCACTTATCTCTCAAATTCTCCTCTTGTGGTCCAGAATTGTTTGTCTCTCTTTTTCTCAGCTACTTTATTTTCCATCATTTGGTCTTCTAGATCACTAACTCTCTCTTCTGCCTCATTTATCCTAGCAGTAAGAGCCTCCATTTTTTATTATACCTGATTAATAGTTTTTTTTTATTTCAACTTGGTTAGATTTTTGTTCTTTTATTTATCCAGAAAGGGATTCTCTAGTATCTTTCATGCTTTTTTTGAGCCCAGTTAGCTCCTTGATAATCATCAGTCTGAACTCTAGTTCTCACATATTACCAATGTCCCTCTTGATTGGGTCCCTAGCTGTCAGTGCTGCCTCTTGTTTTGTTTTGTTTTGTTTTGTTTTGTTGAGGTGAGTTTTTCTGCCTTGTCATTTTATTCACATAAGATTAGATGAATGGGAGGGTCACCTGGGTGGCTCAGTTGTTAAATGGCTGCCTTCAGCTTAGGTCATGATCCCTGAATCCCAGGTTCGAGCCCTGCATCAGACTCCTTGCTCAGCAGAAAGCCTGCTTCTCCCTCTCTCACTCCCCCTGCTTGTGTTCCCTCTCTAGCTGTGTTTATCTCTGAAAATATTTTTTTTAAAAAAAGAATAGATGAACGAGTGAACAAAGGGTAACAATGGCCCCAGAAAAATATACACTAACCAAATCAGAAGAGACCCAAAACCAGGAAAGGAAAAAAAAATCAAAACTGTATCTAGGGGTGCCTGGGTGGCTCAGTTGGTTAAGCGTCTGCCTTCAGCTCAGGTCATAATCCCAGAGACCCTGGATCAAGCCCCGCTTCAGGCTCCCTGCTTGGCGGGAAACCTGCTTCTCCCTCTCTCACTCCCCCTGCTTGTGTTCCCTCTTCTCACTGTGTTTCTCTCTGTCAAATAAATAAATAAGATCTTTAAAAAAACAAAACAAAAAAACTGTATCTATTTCTATCTCTATCTATCTGTCTCTCTATATATATTTGATTAAACTGCTGAATAGAACAGAGTCCCACACTTGATTTTGGGTTATTTGGTCTGTTAGAAGAAACTGCCTCCCAAAAATTTAAAGAAAGAAAAACCTATATGTATACAAAAAATATGCTTAAATACAATGAAGGGATAGAATATGACTATAACAATGAAAATTTAAAAATATTTTTTTAAAAAATGGTATTGATAAATAAAACAGTTAAAATAGGAAAGAAAAAAATTTTAAAAATAGAGTAAGAAAAAATAAAATTAAAAAAAATTAACTTTAAAAGAAAAAGAATCATGGGGAAAAAAGCCATGAATTCTATGTGCTGCATTCCCCTAACTCTAATGTTCCACAGTTCTCATCAATCAGTGAACTTGGTCTTGGCTGGCTGTTCTAGCTGATCTTCTGGGGAGGGGCCTGTTACATTGATTCTCAAATGTCTTTGCCCTAGTCAGAACTGCCCCGCCTTTGCTAGGCGCCAGGCTAAGCGGTCTGCTCAGGTTCGCTCTTGGGAGCTTTTGTTCCCTGATCGCTTTCCATACAACTTTGGAGCCCAGAATTAACATGGCGGCCTCCCAGTCTCTGGCCCAGAGGAGCCGAGAGCTCAGGGCTCCCCTCCTCAGTGCACCCCCAGAGAAAAGCAGTCATGCCTGTCTCCCTGGTCTCTGGCTGCGCTCTGTGCTCACCCCACCTGGGACCGAATGGTTCTGTCTCTGGTTTCAGGCCCTGTTTGGAGCCTACAAACCTAACAGATTCCTACAGTGTGCTCCTGCACCACTCCTCCCAGTGGAGGAAGGTGAGTCTACCTGCACCTGCTACTTGTGGAGTACCTGCTCAAAGAGCAGTGGTCCGACTGTGTCTCAGATCATGGTTTAAGGTAACCCCAAGCTGAGAGCCCACTCCTCGGCTCCATCTTTGCAGCTGGCTTCCTCACTCCGATACCTGGGAGCCTTGCCAAGATCAGGCATCCCCAGTCCTTCCATGACCCTGCGGGTCCTGAGACCACACTATCCCCGCTAGGGTTCTATCACCCACTTAGCCTTTGGAGCGAGATTCCTCAGTGGAGCAGACATCTAAAGGTTCTGATTTTGTGCTCTGCGGCTCTACTGCTTGCCAGGAGCTGGCTGCTCCCCCGCTGTTTTTCTTCCCAAATGTTGTCCCCAATTTACTTTTCTGCACGTCCTATGTTCCATAAAGTGGTTGATTTTCTGTTCCTAGAACTGCTGCTCTTCTCTTGGATCTCCTGTTGAGTTTGTAGGTGTTCTGACTGGCTTGATAACTATCTAACTGAACTCCTGGGACCTGCTGATATCTGGGTCTCCTACTTCTCTGCCATCTTGCTCTGAACCAGTTTCAGGTTTTTTTAATGAGGTAATTTAGAACATATTTACTGACAACACAATGACCTTCCTGTTTTGAGCATGAAGTTTCAAAAATTCTGACATTATATAGACATAGACACTGGGAAACCATCACAGTAATCAACAAAGATGAAAAACCACAGTAATGCCACCACAGTAATTGAGATAAAAAATATTACACTCACCCCAAAAATTCCACCTGGGTTCCTTGGTCATCCCTCCTTTTTCCCCACCTCACCCTCCTCCTGATCACTGATCTGTTCATAATCAGTTGATGACTGATCTGCTTTCTTCCCAACAGATCAGCTGCATCTTCAAGGATTCTAGAACAGACTCTTTCTCTGTCTTCTCTTATTTGGTATAATTTTTTGAGATTCATTTATGAGACAGGATATATTAATAATGTTTTTCCTGTTTATTGCTTAATAGTATTCCATTATATCTATATACAGCAATTTGTTTATCTTTCACTTTTTTTTTTAAGATTTTTATTTATTTGACAGAGAGAAACACAGCCAGAGAGGGAACACAAGCAGGGGGAGTGAGAGAGGGAGAAGCAGGCTTCCTGGCCAAGCAGGGAGCCCGATGTGGGACTCGATCCTGGGTCTCCGGAATCATGACCTGAGCCGAAGGCAGCTTAACCAACTGAGCCACCCAGGCACCCCTATCTTTCACGTTTTGATGGACATCTGGGTTGTTCCAATTTTGGGCTATAGCAAATAGAGTTATGTGAGCACTTATGTACAAGTATTTGTATAAACATATGCTTTCATTTCTCTTGGATAAATACCTCAGTACAGAGTAAGTGGATCATATAGTATATGTTTAAACTTAAGAAAATGCCAAAGTCTTTTCCTAAACAATTGTGCCGGTTTCCATTCTTACAAGAAGTGTGTGAGTTTCACCCCCATCCTCCATACCTTCACCAGCATTTGATATGGTCAGTCATTCTGGTATGCAAGTAGCAATATCTCATTGTGAGTTGAATTTCCACAGTCAGATAGCTAATGATGTGGGGCATCTTTTCAGTTGCTTAGTTCTTGTCGATATTATTTTCTTTCAAATTATTTTTCCCTTCTTCTATTGGGTTATTTGTTTTATTAAGGCTAAGTTTTGAGAGCTTTTATATATTCTGGATTAAGACTGTTATCTAATATATGATTTGCCAATGTTATGTGTAGGTTGTCTTTTTATTCTAAAAGGGAGGGGTCTTTCAAAGCACAGAAGTTTCTGATTTTGCTTAAGTTCAGTTTATCTCTTTTTTTTTTTTTTCTTTTATGGGTAATGCTTTTGGGTTGTATTTAGAAAATCTTTGCCTGACCCAAGGTCACAATTTTCTCATTTATCTGAATAGGTCAAGGTTTCATTCTGTTTTGTTTTGTTTTGTTTTCCTTCTCTTCAATGGCTTTATGTAATAATTTTTGTAGTGGGTTTGTTAGTGATATTCCAGCTTTTGTATATTTAAAAGCATTTTTCTTGAGTCTTAATGTATATCTAAACACATTTTCCTTGTGTCTTAATCTCTGAGCTGTTCTTGTGGAATAAAGAACTCTGGCTTGGTGGTATTATTCTTGCAATACTTTTTAGATTGTTACTGCACTAGCTTTTAATTCAAATTGTTTCCGTTAAAAAGTCCACTGCCATTCCAATCTTTGTTCCTTTGACATAATGTTCTTTTTCTCTGGCTTCTCTTAAGATTTCCCTCTTATCATTGTTTTTAAGCAATTTGATGATAGTGCACCTCAGGATAGTTGTCTTCATATTTCTTGTGCTTATCGTTTGTTGACATTCTTGGATCTGTGGTCTATACAGCTACAAATGTTTTCATCAAACTTGGAAAGGTTTTAGTTATATTTTCTTCAAATATTTGGTAGTTCCCTCACTTCCCTCTCCTTTATGTATTCTACCTGCTCAATCACTGGGAATATTCTTAATTAATTGACAGTCATTTTCATGATTTGCTTAATTTTGAACTGTTTCCAGTGCCGTGCTTTTGTGTTAACTGTTTTTTTCTTTGGCAATGTCTAACCTGGCTTTAATCCCATTCAGAGTGTTTTAACCTCACACATTAAGTTTCATCTTTGGAAATGTATTGGTGTCTTTTAAATATCCTCATGCCTCTACTTAACATGTTCAGTCTTTTAGCTTCTCAAACATATGGAACACAGTTGTAATAACTGCTTCACTATCCTGGTCTACTAATTCTTAAATCTGTGTTGTTTCTGGATCAGTTTTAGTGGACTGATTTTCTACTCATTAAGGATTATATTTTCCTGTTGCTTTGCATGCTGTATAATTTATTATTAGATATCAAGTTTTTGCATTTTATCTTATTGGTTGCTGGATTTTTAAATTCCTATAAATATTTTTGAGCGTTGTTCTGCCACAAAGTTAAGCTACTTGGAAACACTATGATCCCTTTGGGTCAAAAGAATTTTCTCTGTTAGTAAAGCAAGCCCCTCCTTCATATCCTAATCCATGCTTCTGAATGATGAGGTTTTCTAATCTGGCTGTTGAAGACATACAACGTCCTGGACTTTGTGGGCTTCTGACATTGTTCACTCTAAACCATTGGGCTGGTTCTTACATTAGCCTCAGGGAGCTTCCTCATACCCATGTGTCATCAGTACTCAGTGGAATGCTCCAGGAGAAACCTCTGTAGATCTCTGCAGTTCTCCATGCTGCTTTCCTCTCTGATATACTGCCCTTAAACTACAACCATGTTGGCCTTGCCAAGTGTGTCATCTCAACTCAGGAAACTACCACCTTCTGCCTGGGTTTCTCTCTCTGCAGCATATCCAGAAACTCTCTCCAGCCAGTGAGCTGGAGCGGTCAGACTACCTTTGATAATATAATTTTCAAAACTTTTCTGAATCAGAAAAAGAAAAAACCCACCATAAGCAAGTATAGGGGGCACTAGGGGAAAATATATGTGACATGTTGGCAGGAAAAGATTAATGTTGAAAATATACAAAATACAAATCAATGAGAAAAGAAGTAACCCAGGATAATAATGGTCAAATTCACAGAAAAGAAGTATATATGTCTAAAGTATATATAAACTTATACTTGGTCTTCTTAATCACCAAGGTAATCTAAATGAGGTATGTTTTTTTTCAGTTATCTGATAGTAAACAGATCCCAAAGAAGATCAATAAATGTCCGTGTTGGTGCAGATACATGGATATAGAGATTCACAGAGACTGTGGAGAGGAGTGTGTATTTGGATGGCCTTTATAGAGGGAAGTTAAGTGAGTTCTATTAAAAGATTAAGTGCACGTGCTCTTTGACTGAACAGTTCTAGTTCTAGCTGTCATCTTGTATTTATACCTACTTGCATATGTGCATAAACATGTTCAAAGAAGGAGTCACTAAAAATAAAATTGGAAGCAACCTAAATAACCACATGCTGAGAACTGCACAATGCATCATGATGTGTCCATTTTATAAAAAACTATAGAGCTACTAGAAAGAATGTGGTAGTCCTATGTGATTTGACACATGACTATCTCAAAAAATATTGTTAAGTGGAAAAAACTACAGAGGAATACACATAGTAAGGTCCAATTTATGTTTTGAAGATACTTAAATACTTTTCTTAAATACTCTTAAATACTTAAATACTCTTCTGTATTATTTTTTTAAGATTTTATTTTTATCTGACAAACAGAGAGTGCACAAGCAGAGGGAGTGGCAGGCAGAATGAGAGGGAGAAGCTGGCTCCCCACTGAGCAGGGAGCCCAATGTGGGACTGGATCTCAGGACCCTGGGATCATGATGTGAGCCAAAGATAGACACTTAACTGATTGAGACACCCAGGTGTCCCAAACTCTTACATATTCTTATGAAGATGTAAATAAAAAAACTGGAGGGCTGTGAATTTAGTGGTCATACATGATTACCTCTGGAAGTGGGGGGAGCCACTTGAAGGAAGAATGTCATACCCTGGGGGTGCCTGGGTGGCTCAGTTGGTTGAGCGACTGCTTTCGGCTCAGGTCATGATCCTGGAGACCCGGGATCGAGCCCCACATCGGGCTTCCTGCTCGGCGGGAAACCTGCTTCTCCCTCTCACTCCCCCTGCTTGTGTTCCCTCTCTAGCTGTGTTTCTCTCTGTCAAATAAATAAAATCTTTAAAGAAAAAAAAAAAGAATGTCATACCCTGTATAACTTCTCTATTGCTTGAATTCTTCAATGATCAGTGCACTATGCATGCAATTATAAAAATAAAATTGGGGAAAAACTGAATGCCAAAATAAAGGAAAGACATAGAAAATAAAAGAATGAAAAGAAGGAGGACACTGCAGTTTGGAGATTTAAGACTGGCAGAGGTCATGTGGTTAACACATTTATGGGTCTGTTTTGGCTCACCATAAGATACAAATGTAATAGAATTTTAAGGGTTTCCTAAGTAGTCATTATTCCTTTGCAGAATGTGGATTTGGAACTGAATGATGAAATTAAATGTGTGAGAAGTAATTCTATTTGAGGATAAGGGAAAGCAGAGGCTTTCAGGTCTTCAGCTGATTGTTAAGGACAGATAGGTAATATTGTAAAATCTAATATAAGAAAATCTCATTTAAAAAATGAGAAATCCATTTCTGAACTCATTTAAGCTTTCGCCCCACATCTAAGATGAAAGCTCATCCATTGGAAGTACTCAGTGCTTTCCACGGTGATGGAATTGGTAAATTAAAACAACAACAAGGGGCACTTGGGTAAGTCTCTGTCAGCTAAGTGTCCAACTTTGATTTGGGCTCAGGTCTCGATTGGTATGATCGAGTCCCATATCGGGCTCTCTCTCAGTGAGGCATCTGTGTGGAATTCTCTCTCTCCCTCTGCTCTCCCCTGCCAAAATAAATAAATAAATACTTAAATAATAAAAAAATAATAAACAGCAAAAATCTAGAGTGTCATAAGAAAGCATAAGTCCATTGTGTGAGTCTTATGGCCAGAGATGCCAGGAAAGAAAGGACCAAGGCTGACGTTCTGTGATGTCCCATTTCTCCTGGCTCCAGCCCTCTTTCTAATTCTGGGTGTCTATGGAATGTGTGCTTAAACAAGAATCTGCCACTGGGACAACAGTCCTAGTTCTAGGATTCCCTGAGCACCTGCCGGCAAGCCTGATCATGTTGTATGGCTAGCCATAGGGCGACAGGGACAGAGGAGTCAGGCTCTCCTTGATTGATGACACTAGCCCCTGAAACTATCCTTCGTCCCTCCGTTCCTCCCTCCCTCTGCTCTCTGGCTATCCCTCCTCCTTCCTTTTCTCCTTCCTTTCTTTGTTCTTCCATTCTTTAATTCACATCAGAGACAATTTATTGAGCAGTTCCTGCATCAGGCATTGTCCTGGTGGTGATGCTGGACAGTGAGCAGCAAAGACAACAGAGGGAAAGCCTTCATCGCAACAAAGCCTCCATTGTCAGAAGCCAAACTTCTGATTATAAAAATTGGCCTTCCTAGGGAGGGTATTTCCTGACCAATTAATACTGAATTTTTAGCTATATTTTCTGGTGATACTTGTATTATGCATTGCCAGGGGGCTAATATTTTGCTTGATAAACCAAGCCCTCATGGCTTTAACTTAGTATGAACTAAACTTCCAGGGTAGAATTCTGTATGCATTGACAAAATTCAGATTAGGACCCTGTAAACTAAGTGCTACATCTGAAATTTCACTGCCCTCGCTGTCCCCTCTTAGTTCCCTCCTTGAACGGCAACTTTTCTTCATCATGCAAAACCTCAGTAATATTCCTTTCTGAGCGAATGGCTCTAGTTGGCAATTCATAAAATGGAAAAGTTGAGAGAATTTGGAGTAAGGGACGGCATGGGAGAAATGGCACCCTACCACACAGAGGTGGATCGGGAGTGGACACCCTTAGAGGCGTATACCATCTGCTCGCCCATTCTTAAATTCCTTCAGATTGAATTTATGTCCTATGAACTCCTCTTAATCTGCTGCCCCAATCATCATATTCCTCTCTCAGCTACCAAAGCAAAGCAAAGCAAAAAACTCTATTTCACTTCAATTACTACTAATAATAATAACAACTGACATTGAAAAAGCACTCAGTGTGAAGAATTGTAATTATTAGTATTTTACATATTCTCACACCCACAAAGGAAGAAACTGAGCATTAGAGGAGTTGTGTCATTTGTCCGAAGTCATTTCATTAGTAAGTTATAGATCCAGAATTTGAAACCAGACTACGTGCACTTAACCACTGGGCTCAGATGTTGTATTATTTAAATGAATACAAAAATCAATGTAAAATGTGAAATGGAACCCATAAGATAATCATGAGGATTAAATGGCGCACTAAGTAGTAAACATTTAGCAGGAATCTCTCCGCTGATCTTTCATCTCTGAACACACTCCATTAAAAAAAAAAAGTGGTCACTTCTACCAGATAAGTTCTGAGCAGCCCAGAATATATTGATACTATTTACTTGATGAGTTCTTTATTTATACTGTTGTTCTGCAGATTCTGAGCGCATTAAAATTTTTAGCATCCATGTTAAACTACTGGTCATATTAAATTTATAGTCCTCTAAAATTGATTTTTAAAAAATGAACAATTTTTAAGCAGGTCATCCCTGTTTTTATACTTGTATAGATGTAATTTTAGTGTGTTTCTGTCATAGTTCAAGCTGCTATAGCAAAGTGCCAAGACATGGTGGCTTATAAATGACAGAAATATGTTGCTCACAGTTCTGGAAGCTGGAAGTCTGAGATGAAGGTGCTAGTGTGGTCAGGTTCTGGTGAAGTCCCTCTTAGGGACTGCAGACTGCCAATCCCTTTGTATCCTCACATGTTTGAAGAGCAGAGAGGAGAAGCAAGCACTATGTGACTCTAAGGTTTCTAATCCCATTTATGGGGGGCTCTACCTTCATGACTTCAAATCCCAAAGACCTCACTTTCCAGTACCGTAACGCTGGGGGAAGGGAAGGCTTTCAACATATGAACTCCTGGGAAGGTGGGGGACACAAGCATTCAGTCCCTCACAACTACTTCCTGTTTTTTACTCTTCACATAAATTGACATATCCATAGCTATATAAAAACACGTGCATACATTTTTGGTTAAGAATCTCACTTTTCGGGCATCTGGGTGGCTCAATGGGTTAAAGCCTCTGCTTCCTGCTCAGGTCATAATCTAAGGGACCTGGGATCGAGTCCCACATGGGGCTCTCTGCTCAGCAGGGAGCCTGCTTCCTCCTCTCTCTCTGCCTGCCTCTCTGCCTGCTTGTGATCTCTCTATGTCAAATAAATAAGTAAAAATCTTAAAAAAAAAAAAAAGAATCTCACTTTTCTTAGTGCAAGTGCCATGAGTATTTTTTCATGTCATAAAAGGTCATTTTCAAAGGCTGTGTAGTATTCTATCACACGGCTCTTCTTTATGTAATTCATCACCACAGGGGGGGCTCTTACCCTCTTTCAAGGGTTTCTAACACCCCGTCTTTAATATGGATCACCAGATAAATAACTTCCTAATATTCCCTGTTTGTAACGAAGCAGTTTTGTCCTAATCCTATTGTTTAAAGATGCCTTTCGTATGTCTGGAAGATCTATTGAGGGCAGATGTTTTGCAAAGCAGCATTTATACCCCTTCTGATGCAATTCTCTAAGAGATCCCAAATGAAAGACCACAAAAACAGATCCCTTTTATCTCTGAGGACATTCACATGCATGCGAGTTTTTGCACATGGTTTTATATTTACACTAATACCTGCACTGCATTTTGCTGTATTGTATACATGATCTCATGGGAGCCTCCAGAGAAGCCCATTTTACAAATGCCGTAACTGAGACTGGTTTCCAACCCAGCTGGCCAGTAAGTGGCAGAGAAATGACTCCCATCTGTGTCTCATGATTCCAAACTCTGTGCTCACTTCTGTCTAGATGATGATTATATTTTGATTCATTAGCATTCAGCAATAAGGAGATATTAGCATATCACTGGCTGCTCCAGGCAAAGTGCAGTTTTCTCATCTCACCTCTCATTAATAAAAATTATTTTGCGGGAGGAATCACTGCAGAACTTAATTAGTTAAAAACCAATAGCCTACCTCCAGCATGTAGGTACATAGTAATTGATTTTGTTTGGTGAAAAGTGCAGCTGCTGGGAGGAGCTGAGGCCAGCCCTCCACAACTAACTCTACCTTCCCTTGCAGACACTGAAATGCTCCCCATAATGTATTGTCATTAGAGGTGGCAAAGTCCTTAACAGCTGTGAGCATTACAAGTCCAACAATAAAACATGATTTTTCTCCCCTGGAAAATGCCCTTGTTACAGTGCTCAAAAATGAGTTAGGGATGATTTCTTTGTTGCCCCCATGGACCTTTAATGGAAATATATTCGAGGCTTTCTGTAGCTTGCATCCTTATAAATTTATTCTTGTCAGGTCTAGCCATGTAGCAGGCTCCTGGAGTGAAATATGAGAATGAAAATGAAAGCAGAACCGGGTGCTGACACATTTGCCAGAGGAAGTCAGTGTGAGGGAGACGCTCCAAAGCAAAGTGGCAAGCCGAAGACAAAGCAGTGCAGGTGGCATCGCTGCTCCCTTCTCGGCCCTGCCATCATTCAGAGCCTGGGAAGCCTAGCAAATGGGAGTGATGGCAAGGCTGGTTCCTGCCTTGGCTTTGCTGCCACTCACACACCCTCAAATCATCAGAAAAGCATATGGCGCCTCAAGATAGGAGATGGAAGATCGAAGACACATGTCGACCGATTTGACCTTGGCCACACTGGAAAATCAGATTGCCTGTGAAGACCCCACAGCAGTCACAATTTAGCCTGGAGTAAGGCCTTTCCAAGAGGGCAGAGACACCATACCAAATCAGTGATGCCAGTGCTGGGAAACCTGAACTGGGAATATTGGCTTCAAAGGGCATTTTGGAGAACAGGATGCTAAAGTCTGGGAGATTTAAAGAGACAGCTGGTGTCTTGCACTAATATTTGCTCAGTGAAGGCTAGAAGGGAGTGTGTTACATGTGGTAGAACTTCAGCAAACCTACTTTATCTTAAAATGTTTTATTCAAGTTTTGTAGGCCCTATCTGCAATTAAAGTGTTTTCTTGCTAGATTCTGCAGCTCCTTTGGGAAGCTTTGTTATTTGCCTGTTACTTTGTGAAGCTTGCAAACAGGTCACATTTGTGTTATTGTCCTCAGATTTGATTTGATCTGTAACACTTTTCCTGAGTGAAATGTGTGGCCAATGGGGTGGATGGGGGAGAGGATGGCTGAGGTCTGGTCCCTACCCTCACTTAGAGTAATACCTTGGATGCACAGAGAGAGGGGCTGGACTGAGTCAGGGCTGGCAGGAGCTCAGAGACAGTGCAGTTCATTCTACCTGCAGACTTGAAGGGAGGTGCAGAAAGTGGGGGCTGCCTCGGAGCCCTGGGGGCAGAGGAGGCTCTCGCCGGAGAAGTACAAGGTAAGCAGGAGTCTCTGCAGGACAGCGAGCTGCCTGTGCCAGCAGGTGGGGAAGGATGTGTATAGGGAAGAGATAAGCAAAAATGAACCCAGTGGGGCACCTCGGTGGTGCAGTCAGTTGAGCCTCTGGCTCTTGATTTCAGTTCAGGTCATAATCTCTGAGTCATGAGATAGAATTTGCTTGAGAGTCTTCCTCCTTCCCTTTCTGCCGCCCCTGTTGGTACACTCTCTCACTTACTCACTCACTCACTCTCTCAACCTAAATAAGTAAATCTTAAAAAAAAAAAAAATGAAACCAGGGGCACTCTGTCAGTTAAGCATCTGACTCTTGGTTTCAGTTCAAGTCATGACCTCAGGGTTGTGAGATTGAGCCCCAGTTCCAGCTTCATGCTCAGAATGGAATCTGCTTGAGAGTCTTTCTCCCTCTGCCCC
>PITA01023941.1:0-26960 GCA_004023965.1 Spilogale gracilis
CAAGCTGTAAGTGGATATTTGCAGATAATTTAATAAAGAAATTATAAAGATGTACCAAGAGTATAGGGTAACGCTAATGTATAGGGTCGTGTCCTAGAGCTAGTAACAGTGATGGTAAGACTTCTCTTTCTTTTCTAGGACCAGAAAGGAAGAGGAGAAAGAAGTTTTTCTGAAACCAAAGACAACGAGACTAAGGAGAGGGTCACCTAACAGAAGCTGGGACCCTCGGTCATGTACCCAAGCAAGTGAAGCTAACTTTGCGGGGAAGAAGCTAGGGTAATAATCAGTTTGGCTTCTCTCTATTTGTTCCCTCTATATACCCACCAGTCCCCCCACCACTGTCAGATTTCAACCGAAAGCCAGAAGCAAGAAATCTCATGGTCTATCCACATACAGGTTAGCCGCTCAGAGCACAGACCTGGGTGGACAAGGGTGCAGTACAGATTTGAAAGTCCATGTCAGTTCCATTTATATCTGTCCCAGGAAACTGTTTACTCTGTCTGATAAAGGGTCAACACACTATTTAGACTTTCATTGTTAATATGATTTAATCCTGATGTCAATCTGGGAAATGGAAGCTGAGTATAGCTAGACCCTACAATCAAAACAGTGACAGCAGCAGGGTGGCTGGCTTTTTGTTACATGTAGAAGCAAGTACTCTGCAATTGACAGTGACATTACACGGTGCTTGTGGAGTGGGCAGCAGATTCATTCTAGCATGCTTTACAGAAATTGCTGCCATTTGATAAGTAACTCCATATGGACTGAGGCTGAAGCACTAAATCATTGTGTCCCGTTCATGCCAAGCACTGATTCATTGCACTGTCTTACCCTGGAACTCATTGCTACTAGATTTTAGAAAATATACTTGTTTTCCCCCATCACAAAGATATCTTCAATTTATTATTTCTCTGGCTGGATTTGATGATGTTGATACTCTAGCATCACCATGTGTATGCTAAACTATTTTCAATAAGATATCTACTTAAAATCATAGCAGGGTTTGAAGGAATCTTAAAGGTCATATAATCTCACTTCTCACCACATGCATACCATCCCCAAATGATAGTCATATATCTGGCTTCTGCTTGAATAATTCCAATGACAGGGAACTGACTTACTTGAGATGCAGCCTTTTCTATGCTTAGATAGCTTTCATTGCTAAAAAGTTCTTCCTTATGTTGAGTGGAAATTTATTAACTCTATTTTCCAAATCTTGGTCCTCATTCTATTCTCTACAACAATAAATTTAACTTTATATTCCTTGTTAACTCTTACAGATATTCACTGCTGTAAGATTTTTAGCAAAGCACACACTACTTAGTTGTGGTATATATTCCATAATAGCCATACAGAACAATTTTATTCTGTTCCCTGTTTTCAGAAGCAGTAAGTGCTATTATATTCTATTTTATATAAAAATTCAAGTTAAAAATTGAACTAGATAAAAATATGGAGAGAGGGAGAGAGAGAGACTTGTATGTGATCAGAACCTGAGAAAAAGAGAGAAAGGGAAAAATAGCTTATAGGTCAAACTTAAGTTTTCTCCCAGATACACTGCAAAATCTTTGTTTAAAAGGGTGCAGAGTATATAACAAGGCCAGGCTTTCTTTTGAATCTTTAAAAATAATTTCATAGGAGTTCTGGAAGGATAATTAGTCATGAGCTGGGCATCAGTACATATTCTATAAAAGCAAATAATTACTGCAGTGTGGTAAGTAAGAAATGGGGCTAGATCTTGCCATATCACTTAGTTTTAACCTGGGAAGAAAATAAATTCTACAAGGAGTTCACTTGATGTCACAATCAATCATCTAATAAAATTTAACAAAGGAAGAAAAAAAATAAAATGATAAAGTAAATAAAATAAGTGAAAATCAAACAGAATCTAAGAAGTGTCAAAATAAAAAAAACTTCTCAAAATTTTACAGCTATCCCGAATCTGATTCATAGTTCATGGTAGAAGCAGATTTTATGTACGAATTGCAGAAAAAAATTTTTTCTTTTGTGTATAAATGACATTGCTCATGCAGATTTCTCCATCCCAAATTCTGAACTGATGTTACAAATAAATCTGAATCTTGAAATTTGTTTAGTGCTCTTTATTTTCTTTCCCATATCTGAGAAAGAGAAAAGAAAAAGTGACTACGTTAATAGATAGGTCAACAAAACACAAACATTGATTAACATCGACCACTAAATTTAATTACTGAACATATATATAAAACAGGTATTTCTATGCTCTAGCTTAAGAACTCAGATTTTGCAAATGGCTACAAGGTTTGCACTTCAATGCCACCTGAGATCCAGTTTTGCTATTAAGACAGCTGACCCTGGGGCGCCTGGGTGGCTCAGGCAGTTAAGTGTCCATCTGCCTTTGGCTCAAGTCAAGATCTCAGGGTCCTGGGAACCAGCCCTGCATCAGCTCCTTGCTCAGCATGGAGTCTGCTTCTTCCTCTTCTTCTGCTGCTCTCCCTGCTTGTGCTCACTTCCTCTCTCTCTCTCTTTCAAATAAATATTAAGACATTATTATTATTTCTGAATAGTGTGATTAACATTAATGTTTCAAAATAAAATCAATGAAAATCACAAATCAACTTATGTGCAGCCATAGGAAAACACTGATTACTATTATATGAAGTGTTTACAGTTAAATGGAGTTAAATCTAAGAAAATTCATGTAAAATCAAATGAATAATATGGCTAAACTGTAATTGAACTTTAAAAATAATCAAATTTCATGATTATATTACCTTTACTTATATGCATAATAATTCTTTTATGCCATTTTCACTAATATGAATCCGTAATTAGGGCTTCTTAATAAAGCATACAGCAAAAAAATTACAAAGGTAAATGACATAATTGCTTCCTTGTGATAAGCAGCCCTTAACATATGTACAGGATTCGGAGATAATCCTTTTTTTTCTTTAAGATTTTGTTTATTTATTTTACAGAGAGATTGATCACAAGTAGGTAGAGAGGCAGGCAGAGAGAGAGGAGGAAGCAGGCTCCCCACTGAGCAGAGAGCCAGATGCGGGCTGGATCCCAGGACCCTGAGATCATGACCTGGGCTGAAGGCAGAGGCTTAACCCACTGAGCCACCTAGGCACCCCAGAGATAATTTTGTAGAGAGTGTGGTTTGAGTCAATTTTTAGTACCTGTACTTAACTATTAAGTAGCAAAACAAAATAATTTTCTATATAATCTTTTGTATAATTAGGTCTTAATAAAATTTGGGGTAAGCAGTAAATTTTTTTCCCCTTGAAACAGAACAGCTATGTACTTTAGGTGATGTTAGCAAATTTACAGAAATATTGCATCATTTGTTCCATGCACTTTTTGTAAGTTACATTAGACAAAGGAGGTAAGAACAGCAGAATATTATTTATGTTGTACTGTGGTTTTGGAAGTGATACCACCATCTTTCCAAAAGTTGTTAATTTAGCAACACAAATGCAGAATTCTTCCTACTTCTCTGATAGTAGCAATATCCAAGTTCTTTTAAAATAAGAAAAAAATGTACTTACGTGTTTGAAGCTTTAGCTCCACAATATGTTTGCATTTTAATACCAGGTAAACACAGTGAACTGAAGGGGGAAAAAAAACAAAACAACAAAAAAACAAAAAAAAAACCTTTCCCCAGGGATTCAAGGTACAACCTATTTGACCAGTATTTTGAAACATTTGAAGACAAGTGTAATCTCAAAATTATTTCTAACCCTAACTGAATTTATTGAACTTTAATTATGGTGGGATTGGAAATCAAGCAGGAAGACTTCTTGAGCTCTGTTGGTGATTATTATTGAGAACCGGTGGAGATCTACCATCAAAGAAAGGCTTCCTCTCTGAGCTCCTCGCCTTAAATCTCAGTATATTGAAATGTTCTTATTTTTCCCATCTTTGCAAACCATGGGTGTCAGCTTCTAATTCCTGCTTTGACAGCATTGCCCCAAAGCAGATGAGTGGCCAAAATGAGATTGATGACTCAGTATCCTCAATTATGTTTTAGAAGAGAGAAAACAAATTGAGGGTTGCTGGAGGGGGAGGTAGGTGGAGGGAAGGGATAACTTGGGTGATGGGCATTAAGGAGGGCACTCAATGTAATGAGCACTGGCTGTTTCATGGGACTGATAAATCATTAAACTCTATGTCTGAAAGTAGTAATACACTAAATAAATAAAAATAAAATAAATTTTAAAAATTAAAAAAGGAGCAATAGTGTTGTTTCCTTCTGTCCCAATCATCTCTCCCCCTGATTTAGATTCTTGGTAGTTGCAGAGTGATGATTAAGCACAAGTAGGATGGAGAGAGAAGGAAGTCATATTTATTACACAGCTAATTAGGCACTGTGCTAGTTCTTCACATATGTTATTACTCGATCTCCTTTCTGCTTTAATGACTCTTTACGTCTCTCTACCAATGCATTCAATTTCGTGATGAGACCTTTCAGTGAAATGTGCAGTCTTGCTCCCTGGCTTGTCTTTTCCCTACAGTCCCTACTTGCTTTCTTATACTGGCAGTATGTCTGGTTTTGTTTTGTTTCAGCCAAGTGTGAGAGATCATTTCCAATTGCTACGTCTTTTCCTTGGTCATATCCTAGCCTCACTTTCCTTCCAAAGTGGAAGGTACCTCTCAACTGAAAGAACATATTACTTAAGTTCTGGGTTTGTTTTGTTTTGGTTTGTTTTTAGTTCTGGAAGAACTAATCGGTCCAAAAAGAACTCTGAGCCTCCCTCTCCTGTTCCTTTCTAAGGCATAGATGAAGGAGGCTTGGCTTCTTTAGGTCTCCTAGATACCTGATTATTTAATATCTATTCCATTAAAAAAAAAAAATCACACGCTCACTAAAGTTGACATTACTCCGTATCCCAGGTTACTGAAAGAGCATGGATAGGGAATTTTGTTCTAATTTGATGTACTTGATATCCTGCCGGTGACTTCATTCAGTCAGAACTTGCCTATCTCAGAAATTTGAAGTGAAACAGATAAGAATAAGAGATCTTTTTAATCAAAACAACCTCACATGGTAAGCATCATTATTCAAATTTTATAGATGAAAAACATTAGACTCATGCAATTTCGTGTTTGTTTATTCAATAGAAAAGAGTGGCAAAATTAGAGTCCAGGTCTCTTTAAACCTAAAGATAATGGACTTTGCCTTATAATGTATTTCCTAGTAGAAGAGCTCCATAGTAGAAGCTGACCTGTAACTTTTTTACACTAAATAGTCAACATTTGAATGAGAGTTGGCAACCAAGAGACTATATTTTATGATAAATCATGTACTATTGATTATCTATGACAAATGGTTGAGTTTGACTCATTTTTTATAAATGAATCATAAGACAATTTTCATACAATAAAATACAGACATTTTAATATTTACAATTTATGATTTACAGTTCAGTGAGTTTTGATAAATGTGTGTACTTGTGCAAGTACTATCCCAATCAAAATCTAGTATATTTTTATAAACTTGAAGAGTTCTCTCATTTGTTGGCACAGTCAATCCACCCTGGTCTTCAACCTCATACAACCCTTTTCCAATCTATCAGAGATACAGACCAGTTTGACCTGATCTAGATTTTCCAGAAATGGTTACAGGGTAGTATCTGGTTTGTGCCTAGTTGTGTCTTGTTTATTTTCTTCCTATATTTTTTTTTGAGACTCATCCTTGTATATATATCAGAATTTCATAATTTTTTTTTTAAAGATTTTATTTATTTGACAGAGAGAAACACAGCCAGAGAGGGAACACAAGCAGGGGGAGTGACAGAGGGAGAAGCAGGCTTCCCGCCGAGCAGGCAGCCTGATGTGGGGCTCGATCCCAGGTCTCCGGGATCATGACCTGAGCCGAAGGCAGAGGCTTAACCACTGAGCCACCCAGGTGCCCCAGAATTTCATAATTTTATTGCAAATATTATCCCATGGTATTCATGTGCCTTAATGCATTTATCCATTCACCAGTTAACTGTCACTATGTTTATTTCCGTTTTTGGTTATTATGAATAAAATATTTATGAATATTTGTGTAGCAGTGACTTTGGGGACCTGTGGCTTTTTTTTCTTTTGAATTAAAAAAATTCCATATATATTTTGGATATAAGTCCTTTATTGGATAGATATATTATAAACACTTTCTTCCAAGTCTGTGGCTTGCTATGTATTTCCTATTGTTATCTTTTGAAGATCATAGTATTTAATTTTGATGAAATGTTTCATGTTTCTTTTATGTATATATATTTATTATCTGACAGCTCTGGATATTCAGAATACAAAATGGGTCTCACTAGGCTCAAATCAAGGTGTCAACAGAATTGCATTCCTCTTGGAAGCTGCAGAGGATAATCTATTTTCTTGGTCTTCCCAGCTTCTGGAAATCACTCGCTATCTTTGCCTGTGGCTCCCTCCCTTCATTTTCAAAGTCCACAATATCAGGCAGAATGATTTTTTAATGCTACCATCTCTCTGCTCCTCTCTCTCCTGCCTTTTCAGTTTGTAAGGGTCCCTGTGACTGCCTGGCCCAGGAAAGATAATCCAATGCAGTCCTCCATTGTAAGGTCTGCCGATTAGTAAGCTTAATTTTTTCTGCAGCCTTAACTCAGCTTTGCTGTGTGAGGTAACATATTCACAGATTCCGGGGATTATGAACATCTTTGAGGAGGTATCATCCTGTCTACCAAACTTGTATCACTGTATGGTACATTTTGAAATAATAGAACAAGCTTTCTTCCTACTTTGGATTTTTTTGTTTGTTTGTTTTTTAATTGTTTCTTCTTTTCTTATATTTGTTTTCTTTTTCTTTTCCCAAAATACTTTGGAATCATCTTGATGTCTTAAACACACACACACACACACACACACACACACAGTCACACACACAAAATAAAATTGGAGGGATTGTGATTTTAATTGTAAATTTCCATTTTCTCTTCTTTTTGCCCTGAATTCTTTCGAGTTATGTCTTAGCATTTATTTTTACTCCATTTGTTTATTAGCTTTCTTCTTTATCTTCCTTCTTTTCTTTTTTTCCCTTTATTTTCTGTTCCTTTTCATTTCCTTTTTTGTCCTTTTTCATCCTTTCCCCTCCCCCTCTCCTCCTCACCTCTCCTTCCTTTCCTCTCCCCATTCTCCTCACCTCTCCTTTCCCTTCATCTTATTTTGAGGTCTTATCCAGGGTTACATATATATTTTTAACTTATCACGTGTACTTTCAAATAGCACGATAGTACCATTATACTATTTTACCTGTAATTTAAACACATCACTATTAGATTGCTTGGTTTTTTAGCTATTGAGATGTATGAGTCCTTTATATATTTTGGATGTTACCCCTTATGAGATAAATAATTTATAAATATTTTCTTCCATTCCGTAGGCTGCCTTTTCAGTTTGTTGATTGTTTCTTTTATGTACAGAAACTTTTGAGTTTGATGTAGTCCTACTTGATAATTTTTGTTTCTGTTGTCCTTGCTTTTGGTGCCAAATTCAAAAAATCATTGTGAAAACCATTGTCAAGTGTTACTGCCAACGTTTTATTATAGGAGTTTTATGATTTCAGGTCTTGAGGTTCTTTCAAGTCTCAAGTCCATTTTGAGTTGAATTTTTTTGGTAAATGATGTTAGTGGTCAAGTTTCATTGTTTTGCAAGTAGCTGTTGATTTTTCCCAACACCATTAACTGAAGAGGTTATTTTTTTTCCCATTGTATCTAATTCGCTTCTTTATTGTAAATTAATTGACCATATACTGGGGGTGGGGGGTTGTTTCTGGGTTATTTATTCTGTTCCATTGGTCAAATAACAACAATAGTAATAAGTAATAAAAACACTACAAAATATATTTCAGTTCCCCTTGTGCTATTAAGGTCATGTGGTTTATTTTCCTTATAAATCTCACTGTACAGTGGTATGGTTTTGATGAAAAGGCTCCAGTATGTTTTGAAGCAAGTTTTTTTTTTTTTTTTTTTTTAAAGATTTTATTTATTTGGCAGAGAGAAACACAGCTAGAGAGGGAACACAAGCAGGGGGAGTGAGAGAGGGAGAAGCAGGCTTCCTGCTGAGCAGGGAGCCTGATGTGGGACTCGATCCCAGGTCTCTGGGATCATGACCTGAGCTGAAGGCAGTTGTCCAACCAACTGAGCCACCCAGGCGCCCCTTGAAGCAAGTTTTAAAGGAAAAAGATCTTTTTATATTTATTCACTTTCTTATCATTAACAACATTCTTAATTTCTTTTTAAAAGTTTGGGTTTCTAATGAATCGTTTTCTTTTAGATTATAGAACATCTTTTAATATTTCTCATATTGTCAAATTTCTCAACTTTTTTCAGAAAAATAAAAACAAAGGTGAAATAAAAATGCTTTCCGAATATAACCTTCCCTTCCAATTTAAGAAGTTTTGTTTTTTGTTTTTTCTTTTTTGCTCTAGTAATAATTTAAACTTTTGTTTTCTGGCTTTCAATGTTTCCAATAAGAAATCAGCCATTATTTTTATATTTGTTTCCCTGTATTTTTCTTTGTTAACTGCTATCAAGGTGTTCTTTTGATGATTGGTTTCCAGAATTTTTATTATGACTTCTTGAGGCTATTTTCTTTATTTTAATTCTACTCTGATTTTGCTGAGTTTCTTGAGTCTATGGACTTATATTTCTCTTAAAATTAGAAAATATAAGTATTTATTATTTTTTCAAATATGTTATTTTCCCTTATCTTGTTGGCAGAATCCAACTGTACATCTGTTAAGATACTTATTTTCCTTTAGTTTACTGTATTCCTATTGATTTTTAGACTTTCTACTAGTTATGTTTCATTTTGGATATTTCTAATGATCTGTCTTTAAGCTCCAGTTCTTGATATTTTTTGTTTATAGTGTCTGATTTGTTATTCTACCCAATAGTATTGTCTTTCATTTCAGAATCTTATAATCTGGAAATTCCATTTGTTTCCTTCCTTATAATTTGTTTTCTTTAATATGTTAATTTAAAAAATTTCTATGTGTATTTATCAGTTGTTTTTAAAACAATGTTTGATAATTACCTTATATCATGATTTCTGTTGTCTTATACTTACTCTCTTATACTGATTTTGTTTTTGATCAAAATAAAATTTGTTGTGAATTTTATTGTTGAATATCTGGATTTGTTGTTTTCCTTTAAGAATACTTAATTTTGTTCTGATCAACAGTAAAAGTATTTGTGGCCCAGCTTGAATTTTTTTATGTTGTACTAATATATGTTATTATCTAGATTAAACTTCACAGCTGTCTTAGTTATACTCCTAAGATATGACATGGGAGTCTCTGCTGAAAGCTGGGTGCTCAATGTAAACAATTTGATCTCAGATTCTAACTTGAACATCTCTCAAATCTATGCAAGTTCCAGAAGTTTTTCAGCTATAGCTCCTTGATATTAATTCTTTTTTTGGTCTGATTAAGTCTTACATTACATGTACCTTATTACTCAGCTACAATCCATGGTATTCCTTAACAGGTTCCTAGATGTCTTTCTTCTATATAGCTTCCTTTTCTCTGGTATTCTATCATGGAAATTCCTGCTGCATCAGACTTTCTGAATTTTAATCCCTTTCAACCTCAGCAAAGTTATTCTGTTTAATCTTCCCTACTCCAATCTTTGGTAAATGCTTTGGGACAGAATCTAGATAAACAAAGGATTCACTTGATTAATTTCCCTAATTAAATTAAAACAATACCAAGCAATATTTCCAATTTTAGAAAAACAATAACAGCTGTAATAGTAATATGAAAAGAGGTTCATGTTTTTACTTTATCTGTTTAGGTAACTCAGTGGGGCTGAATAAAATTGCCTACTTGTTCATATTCACTTTGATACCTTGCATATCTATAGAACTAACCTATTAACATATGAATGGGAAAATCTGTTTCCTCTTACTGTTAAACTACTCAGATCCCTCCATGATTAGCATACGTAAGCACAGAATGGAAAAAGCAAAAAAAAATTTTTTTCAAAATGAAAAATAAAAATGAAAAGTTCCAAAAATGAACTTTTATGAAAGAAGTAATACCTTTCATAAGTTATTTGTTACATTTTATGAATAAAAATTTCTATAGGGACTTCATCAGAGCATCTACACATTTGTACCTAACAGTTGTAAGCATCCACCTTCATGCATATTTTGATAAACCAATGTGAACTTTTGAAGACTTATAAAAGAGTTATCTGGCAATCTTTTAAAAAATTAATAAATATTGACTTTCCATTCTTTTCTTTTTTCTTTCTTTCTTTCTAGAATTAAGAAAGGAATATTTATTGAATATAAATAATGCGCTAGGCATTGTTCGGGTGACCTCATATACTTTCATTTACTCTTCCCAGCAATACTGTGAGTTATTATCCCTTTTTCTACATGACTAAATTTAATATGGGAGTTTATTTAGCAATATCTAACAGTTATCAGTTGCAGTGCTATAATTTCAACCAATTATATTAGTCAGGAACCCCTTTTCTTTCCCCTAAGTATGTGCTTTTTTAATTATTACCTTTCGCTTTTTTCTAGTGGTATACCACATGTTGTAATCATACAACCAACATCAGTGCAAGCACAGGCCACCTGTCAGCAGATGCTACCTGCTCCTTCTTCTTTCTGCTAAACCCCCATCACACAGGCATATTAGTGGAAGATCTAGAACATTTAAATAGTTATGCCTAAATAATTTCATTTTGGGCCTTTGAAAGTCTAAAACTAACTTTAAGCAGAGTATCATAATCATTAAAGGAACAGGTGATGAAATCTAGACAAGTACTTGGGATATTCCTGAGCTTATCACAGTAGCATAGAAATAGCACAGTTATGAGAGAAGCCCCTGTAAACTACTTTATTAAAAAGTTATGTAAGCAATTAAAGAGGTTAACATTAGAATCATCTAATTTGCTCACTGTATTCCAGACTTCCTGGGGCAATAAGCTAATCACAGCTCAAGGGCCAACTGTAAAATGTTTTATGAGAATACTGTACTTATAATGATTGGTAGTGTTTCATCTAGAAATCGTTTTTAAAATAAACCAAATATAACTGAGCTATATGGGTCTCAAAAATCTATACACAAAAATTGGGCAGTTTAGGTTGCAGGGCTTTTATACTTTTTGATCTTAGGAGAAATAATATAAAAATTCTTTTACTTAAGACTGAAAGTACCATTAACCAAGATTAATCATAGAGGTAGAAGTATTAAATGCTAGTCTACAGGACACCTATGAGACCTTCAATACACAGATAGCTAATGCCAGTCTGTTTTAATAACTTTTTAATTGTGTGTTAATTATTTATTCATTAAATTGTTTATTCTAGTACTTTATCTAGAGTCCCTAATGGCAGTGGATTAAGGAATTCAAGCCCCCAATTGCTTGTAAACAACTAAGCCGACATTTTTATTGCATTTAAATTAGTTGTGATGGGAAAACACAGGAGAATAGTACTGAACCCTCTCAGACTTCATGAGCTTACAGTTACCTCCTGAATCTGAACTTTCAACATTTAAATATTAGCTTGTATATCAATTTAATTATGTTGACTATTTTTGGTTTCAAAACTAGAATATATGATTTTATGGTAAATGCATATGACGAGAAGAGTGGGGAGACTATCATCAGGTCTTGCTATGAATGGGACCCATAATTATGCAAATGATACATTCTTTTTTTTTTTTTTAACAAATACTTATTTGGGGTCAAGGGTATGGAATAACATAATGCAGTCCCTGTCCTTGATGAGATCAAAATCTAGTGGAAGATATAGTTGTGAAAGTAAGGTATTAAAATATAATGGGATAAGTGTAAAATACTATGAAGTTACAAAGGAAGAGGCAGAGATTAGGAAATTCACATTTCAGCTGTTCTTTCAAGAATGACTAGGATATAACCAGGCTAAACAAACCATTCCCAGGGAATTGCTCAGAGGCATTAAAAAGTGTGTGAGACATAGTGAGACTAAGAGGAATAAAGCACAGGGACATACAGACATGGGAGGAAATGAAACTCAAAATAGGTGTGAAGTTGACTACTAAATAATAGTGTATGTCAAGATTTAAATTTTGTATATCATTTAGTACATAGATAGCTAAGACACATCCTGTGTTTTTGTAGAAAGTTGATAAATTTTATTTTCCTCTAAGATAAATGACTATGGCATCAGGCTAAAATATGTATGGGAATGTTGATTTTCTGTTGGTAATGGAGAATAGAGTAAGAGTAATTAAAGACTATAGATGAGAGATAGTAAAAGATCTGAACTAAGAAAATTGTGGTGGGATTGAACAGGGGCAGGACAATTGCAAGAAATTCTGCTGAGATAAAATGAATGTTAACTGATTGGATATGAATGGAAAGAGAATAAATTGTTTAATATGATTCTAAATTTTTTAGTTTGCAGTTATGATGAAGCTATGAACTAACCTAAGGAATTATCAAAAGTGGAAACAATTTAATCATGTTAGTGGTTCTTAATTTGTGTCCTTAAATATCCAAGAGCTCTGATGTGTCTTATTCTTTCTAATGGATTCTGCTGCATTAGGTCTTTGAGTAGGGCAGCACTGAAATTGTAACAAATACATTCAATAGTATTCGAGTGGGACAAGTCCTTTGGGTAATGTACAATCTAAAGTAAGGGGAGTGGCATATAAAAAATTCTGAGAGTCAGTTTCCTAATAAACTCATGCACACCACTTGACCTCAAAGGCCAAAGAGAAGTTAAATTTTCAGCATATCTGTGTACATATAAGATAGAAAGTTGATTCCACAGTTGTTAGTTATAAAGAAAAATCAGGAACTATTCAATCTAAGGCTATATACATAGAGGATCCAGAGACTAGGAGATTAGGGGAGGCGAGAAGGAATGGTACATATTTCTATGTATCTCTAAGGTAGATTCCATTTATATAATATAATCTTTTTGACTTTTGTACTATTTGGTACTATACTTGATGTCTAATAGAAATAATGACTTTTACAGTGTCTTTATGCCTGTTAATATCCACTGCTTCAATAACCAAACAACTAGAAATTGTGAAAGATACTCTTTCTGAAAACATGGATTTTTTTTAAATCATTAGAGAATGTATAAAACTCTTTTTAATATGTCAAATCAAGAAAAAAAGTTTCCAGATTAACAACAATTGCGATCAGCCTACCGAGCTGGCAAATTATTGAATAAAGTGACTTTTGGGGACATATGAAGGGGATTAATTCCTTTAAATAATTGCTGCTCCTAAACTTGAATTTTAAAATAATTCTCATAAAAATATACTGTTTTTATTGTTGAATACTTTTGTATTGTCAAGTATTTTATATTATCTGAGAGAATATCCCATTATATTATAAAGAGACTTGTCAAAAAAAGTCCTATCAGATATTGTCAAATAGCTCCAAGGCACACATTCTTTTTTTTTTTTTTTTTTCCCAGTAAGCGCCACACTTGGCATGGAGACTAACATGGGGTTTGAATTCACAACCCTGAGACTGAGACCTTGGCTGAGATCAAGAGTCAGATACTTAGCCAGCTCAGCCACCCAAGTACCCCTCCCAGGCTCATATTTTAAAATGACAAATGGCATGTTATTTTTTAGATTATGTGTTTTTAAATCTTTGTCACCTCTCTTTTGCCCACTATGCCATAAATTCAAACACACACACACACACACACACACACACACACACACACATACATGTGAATACATAAAGTTCAAACAGAAAGTTCTGAAAAAAATCATAAAATGTTAAGGAGCCAATTCTATTTAATTTTGTATTTACAAATCTTTGGAAGATGCCATGGAAGCATTTTGCTTTTTCACAAAGTACAACTCTGGAAGATCTCCAGATTTATACAACGGCATTCCATGTAAAATTTTTGGTGTAGAAGAATTAATATTTCAGTGCAAGGAAAGATATTTGGAGAAAGATCTTCTTTTGGTATTAAGAGAAGTGCAATGTTGTTTACTACAGAAGCATTTATGGGGGGGGCGTGGAATCTGTGCGTACTCAAGAGCATTTATAGTCCAGTCTTTTGTACATTGGTGATTATTCTTTAAAGCTTAAGAAGAAAAATTAAAAAGAAATTCAACTTGATTGCTGAAAAATATTCATGTTGAATAACTCTAGGAAAAGAATAGGTTCCCAATAAATATTTGATTATGAATTAGATCTCATTCCTTGCAAACAGAAAACTTGAGATTATGGAACAGTACCACCATGGCAAACATCATAAGGATCTAAAATACCTGTCTTAATATCAACTCGGACATTAGGATACTGACTCTGTAGCTTTAGACTTGCTTTATATATTTTTGGGGGCCAATATGGAAGGACATGAACATCTAGAAGTAAAATACACATATTAATATTTGATAATTTATTAACAGAGATATATTAACAGAGAATATAATAGAATTTTTGGAATAATTTCTAATCTTTTGTTACTGGTTTCATAATTTTATTATTTATCATATGTTTTCACTAATTTTGAGCTAGATAATTTTAAGTGTTTTTTTTCATCAATTGTATGTAATTTTTATTTACCTTTTTAAATAATGAAAACATTTTATCTTTGTGGTTGCATCATCAATTATTACTTTCATCACTACAATTACTAAAACTAATATTAGCTAGTATGTATTTTGTACTTGGTTTAAATACTGAATATTTTATGTGCATTGTCTCTTTAATATTCATGCTAATTATATGAATCAATTATAGGGCAAACACTACATTTAAATTTCCATTTTCAGATAGGAAACTAAGACTCAAAGAAGTTTCTTCATGTGTCTCAGACTACTCAATCAGTACATTGGAAGGGCTTGAAATCAAATCTCTGTATCTGTGCCACACAAAGTTTAGATTCTGCCTTTTCCCACATTGTGCTGTGTTCCCCAACTATAGAAACAGAATATTCTGAAAACAAAGGCAGTTGAGAGTTGTTTTTTTTTTTTTTTCAGTGTGTCTTTTTTTTTTTTTTTTTAAGACTTACTTATTTCACAAAGAGAGAGAGGAGAGTGAGCATGTGCATGTGAGAAAAGGTAGGGGAAGAGGGAGAGAGAGAATCTTAAGTAGCCTCCTTGCTGAGCATGGAATCCAGTGCAGGGCTTGATCCCAGGACCCTGAGATTATGACCTGAGCTAAAATCAAGAGTCAGTTGCTCAACTAACTGACCCAGCCAGGTGCCCCTATTTTGAGTATATCTCATTAAAATTAGTATATGGGTTTTATAAGACAACATTTTTTATTAGTATTATAGAATATTGATCCTAACTTCCTAAATCATAGGAACCCATGGGTATTCTCATTACATTGATCATCTGTGGTCTAGAATGCATATAGGAACCTGAAATCAATTTAGACTGCAGCACATAGTTATTTCTGTGTTTCATTCCATTCTTATTCCTGGTTATTATTAGCATTTTAAGATAATATGGGGAGTTAAAATTGCTTCCAGAAGTTTTTTGACATGTGAGAAAATTATCATACCCTAATATGTCCCATGTAAATACAAATAAGCTCTGGTTTTGATAATTTGACTCTTTAGACCGGATGCTTTATGTAAGTGATGAATCACTAAACCCTACACCTGAAACTAATATAATACTACACTGAAAGTTAACTAATCGGAATTTATATATACTTGGAAAAGAAAAAGAAAATTTGGCTGTTTAGGAAAATACAAACATACACATACTTAACACACAAAAAAACTAAGATAACCTGGAACCTTATAAGAATGAGCCCTTGTTATGTGCTTTCCTAAATTCAATAAAATTAAATCTTTGTTGAAAAATACCGATATGTATATTTACAAATATGACATAATTTTAATCCTCTCTGTTTTATTTGGCAGGACCTTCAATCAAAAATGACAGTAAGTATGTGATCACATATTTTTATATTTGTATAAATGTTTCATTGAAGCAAAAGGACTAGACTATTAGAAAACTCTTGTATTTTAAACAAAATAGGCTAGGTTAAGCTAAAGTGACTGAAAACAAAAAAAAGCTTATTGATCATTTTCATTGCATGTCCACTGTGAATTTTCTGAGGCCTTTGCTCTAAATCCATTGCAATCAATAATTTAGGGAATGTGACTTCCACCATCTGGAATACCAGTCCCCATAGAAAAAAAAAAAAAAAAAGTTGATGAGTTGTATACAGACCCTAAGATACTTGAAAGTTACATGTGGATTGTGCTCTTGACAAATAAAAATTGTATATTTAGCAGAATATTTTAAGTTAAAGAATTACAAATATATTAATTTGTCAAAGTGTTCTTCTCAGATAGCTGAAAGCCCTATATAATCAGCCTTATTTTTCCACTGTGTGAGGTATCCATTTTCTCTCTTCCTTTATGTTTCAGATAGTGGTTCTGGAAGTAATATGCATGAATATAGTAAAAATAAAACTGAACTTGACAACTGCAACATATAGTGCAATATTTAAATTTGTCTATAGAGAGAGGCTGAGTGTTACTTTCCTGAAAAGTAATTCTTTATATTGACAACCAAGGGGACTATGAATGGTAAAACTTAGTTTTATTTGTATAAAATCATTCAAAAAGAGTTAATTAAATTCTCAAAAACTTAAAATGTCAGTTTTATTCACATAATTTTCATTTAACATTTTGATACATCTCAATTAAAATTCTTTGTTTTTATAATTTCAAAGATGTAGACAGAAAATAATTTTTTGAATATACACATAAAATGAATTAAAGTTGGTACAGCTGGATTTTTTACTTAAAATTTCATATAAATTTGTTCAAACACAAACCATTTTCAAATCTTTGAAAGACAAATATGAAAAAACTATAACTATATAATTACTAATTTTGGTTTAAAAAATAACTGTAAGTAATGTGCTCCTTCACCCATTTTAGATCTTAGTGTATTTACATTTATAATATGATCCAATTTAAAATATTCTGTTAGGTTCTTTGCTATATATTTAATTGTATTATTTTTTTCAATCAACAGTACTTATTGAACTCCTAATATAGTCCAGAAATTGTCCAGGAATTGTGTTAGGCATTGATATGAATACTATCAACCTTTTCTTTACAGGTCAACCTTTTTTTACTGTAAATTTTACTCTGGCTCTTAATTCACTCCTTTGCTAACAAAGTATTGCTTTAGTCATTGCAACACATAAAACAGATGTGGAAAAATCAATGGAGTCCTAAAAGTAAACAGTGCCTCTCAATTTAGCTACCATAGCTACATGAAACCCATCTATAGCACAAGATTTAAAGATCATGAAACAAGTCAGTCTTAAATATACTTTGGTTTCCCTTAGAACACAAAGAAAAGAAATAGAAACTTGAAAAACCATGGTTATTTTTATATGTCACTGCTTCCAATTTAGGTTTATTGTTTTCTGATAGTCTAAAATAATGTAATTATATTTATTTCAAATTGTATTTTAATAGAAATACTCTCCAGTATATTATTATATGTCTTTGGAGAGGTGAACCAGTATTTTTAAAAATTAAGTAAGTACTAGAACACTCTATTCAATGCTTTTCATGCTAACCATGTAGCGGATAAACATTTTCAGAATTTTATTTAAAACTATTTAAATTTTATATTTGGACATCATTACAGTTTATCTAATGACACATCTCATATGTAAAAGTAGAACTTTAGTAAATTGGCCCATTAAGATTTGTTACCATTCCTACAGGAAACCATCAGTATTAACTACCAATAACAATTCTTTCTGAATGTTTTGAAGAGATTTTAAAAACTGAGTTTACTTGTTTGCAGAATCCAGAGCTTCTCTAGGTTTCTGAGGCAATATTTAGGTTTCAGAGTCTTATATTTTGATTTCATTGGTTCTACATATTTAATAAACATCATCATCAATTCTGTTCCCGGTGTTCTTTGGACAAAACAGAACACAGTTTTAATCATTCTTTCCTTCCTGTACAAAGATTTTATATAGGAAATCATTGGCCTGGATACAAAGAAGGTAGATTTGATTTGAAATCTATATTTTACAAATAGCTGTTTCTGTAAAGGAGACATAATGGTAAATTTTGTGGACAATCTTGACTTCTTCATCTTTCTCAACATCTACCTAAATTTATAAAGAACACTTCTAACATTGTCAAAAAATTATTTGTTCACAGATTACAAATCAATTATGTTATATTGAACTTTGCCCAGTTTCCCTCTGCAGAAGCATCTGTATTACTCTTTTAAAGCTTGATTACCTGAGAAGGTAATGTATTTTTGGCATTAAATATTGATGGATGTGACATATTATGCATATTCAAAGCAAGTAGGTACAGAAACGGAGAATATGGGATGACTTATTTGTGGTCAAAGAAAATATCATTTAAATATTCCCCTTAATAGCAACAGCAACAAAAAGCCCCTAAGCCTATCAGAAACCAAAAAGTTTCCATTGCATCTCATAGCATAAAAGAATCATAACTGGTAGTTTATTCTCATTTGCATTTACTTTCAACATGGAAGTTCAGAGGTGGGAGATCACAGGATGGAATGCAGAATGTGACAAAACAAGGTAACTATATTACAAATGCATGAAACAACTTCCCTAAAGTGGATGTGGGGGGAAAGATGCAGCCTTAGAGAAACTTTGGAAATAAGTGGAATCTGTAAGATTAAAGGCAAAGGAGTGACAGATAAGCATTGTACTGTGGTTGAAAAGCTGTTTATGGGGTTCTCAGGCTAATTCTGATACTGGTATATACATCTGATATACAGGGGTGTGTGTGTGTGTGTGTGTGTGTGTGTGTGTGTGTGTGTGTGTAATATATACTGTAAATGAGCAATGTAGTAACTGGATGGTAGGTTGTGGAAGCCGGATTTCTGCATTTGAGTTTGCAGATAAGTGGAGGAGGCTAGAATGATTCATAGGTAATGGATTATACTTGGAAACAGTATAAGCTCACAGCTAAATATAGATACATATACTTGAATATAAATTATGTATAGATATATGTATATATACAGATTGGTATACATATGTATATTTTCTTGCTGTGTCAGCTAAGGGAGCCTGGAAATACCAATACTCTAGTAGCAGTTTGGACACTAATGTATATATCTTGGTTTTCTAATACTGTTGTCCAATAAAAAGAGCAAGCTCTTCTTGGAGAAATGTCTGATCTTAACAATATATATATATATTTTCACTTTTAAAAAAGATTTTATTTATTTGTCAGAGAGAGAGAGAGAGAGAGAGAGAGAGAGAGAGAAAGCACACAAGCAGGAGGAGAAGCAGAAGGAGAAGCAAACTCTCGGAGAAGCAAACTCTCTGCTAAGCAAGGAGTCCATGGTGGGGCTCAATCGCAGGACCCTAGGATCATTACCTGAGCTGAAGACAGTTGCTTTATCAACTGAGTTCATATGATATAAATAAATAAATTTATAAATAAATAACTGGAAGACAAGGGACAAATCTCTCTTGTAGAATAATTCCATATAATTTAGGTGAATACTTCACCCTTTTTGAGTGTGATTTGTGTGTGGTGACTTTCCTAGAGTACAATATGGAAATATGAGGAGAAAGGGTGACTTCACAGTGGAGAAACCTGGCAAACACTATTCCAACCACATAATCAAGGTCAATGTCCACAATGATAAATCATGTTGATAGTATATACCCTTGCTATGTTGTGAAAAAAAAAGACACTTTATAGCTATGGTCTTCTTCCCAATAAATCATAACCTCAGTTTGATTATGAGAAAAGCGTCAAAACAAGTAGGGCATCCTGCAACATCCTACAGAATCACATGTAGAAATAGGAAAGTCTGAGAAATTGTTATAAGCCTGAAAAGCCTAAGGAAACATAACAAGTAAATGTAATGTGGTACTCTGGATAAGAAAACAATTCTAGATAAAAACTAAAGAAATCTGAATAAAATATATAGTAGTAGTATATCAATATTGGTTTATTAAGTGCAACAAACATATCATACTAATGTAAAATAGTAATTATAGGTGAGGAGTATATGTGAGTTCTTTGTACCATTTTCTCATTTTGTTTGTTATTTTAAAACTATTTAAAAATAAAGTCAATTAAAAAACATTTGAAGCTTTTATTAGTTACATTTCATAAATATTTTTTATCTGCAGAGTCTCATTTTTCATGTGAAGGTTAAATCAAAATCAAAATCGTACTATTACCCTAGATACTTGTCATAAATGATGGTAAAATCTACACCCACATTCTTTAATGCATCTTTAAATTCTCCTGTGTGCAGGAATGAATGGTTAATGGCTTTGCATTGTGTGTCTCTATGTTTTAAAATCTTTTTTTCTTTCATACCTTAGTCCTCTAACCCTTTTAGAAGCTAAAATTTTGTCGTTTTAATATGACGGTAATTGCCATATGCTACTCTACTCAGTATCCAACAGTATCGCCTGAGGGAAAGGAAGAGATAAGTGCCCTATTGAGTTTAAATAGATTTATTCTGCAGATATGCCAAACTACATTTTATTAAAAAAAACAGTGTAAAATAAATCTGAATCTGTTTCAATTGCTTCATTTTTGTGATGGTGAGACATTTGATTGAGATTTTATGTGCACGTGTCTTATGTGAAAAATCCGAGAAAAACAAATAACCTTTTGGTATGAACTATACACATTTGTCTCTGATTTTACTGGAAAATTTATTTAATGGGGCAGCTCTGCAATGCTTTCCCAGGAACAAACTGTGATATCCACAAGAAAAACAGTTGTATGATGACCTGTAGCATCTTCTTTTCTAAAGAAGTAAACTTGCATACATTAATGGTACATGAGTTTCAATCATTCAAATTTTATAATAAATTACCTTAATTATACCAAAAAAGCAGATGTATTTTATTTTAATAGATGAAAATAGTATGAATAAACACACAGGATCAATAGAATATATCATTTTCTTTTTTAAAAATTGACTGAGATTTTTTGAAAAATCTAATTCAAAGCTTTCAAATTAATTTCCAGGATGCTTTCATTGAATAAAATATTTAAAATGTATAGATTGCGAACTGTTCAGGTCAAAAAGGAGTGGAGGAGAGGAAGAAGAAAAGTCCTTTATTCTTGTTCCTAACCACTCCATCTCCTTCATCATAGAATCTTCATTCAAATAAGAACATGGCCTGAAAATTAATGACAGATCCAGTGCCTTCATTTATCAATATGCTTTTAAGGGTATCCTTTCGAAGAAAAGGGAAAGTCTGAAGGAAGGAAGAAATTCTCAGCTGTCCAGGGACTTATTGGTGGTCTCACGGTCGATGACAGAACTAAGCTTGATAAATATTCAGAAATATTCAGAGAGAATAGAGACCTTGAGTCCATGATTGCTTTTTTTTTAAGTTTATTATATTATTTTTTGACAGAGAGAGAGAGCACAAGTAGGCAGAGCAGCAGGCAAAGGGAGAAGGAGAAGCAGGCTCCCCACTGAGCAGGGAGCCAGATGTGGGGCTCGGTCCCAGGACCCTGGGATCATGACCTGAGCCAAAGGCAGCCACTTAACCAACTGAGCCACCCAGGTGCCCACTTTTTTTTTTTTTTTAATTTAAATTCAATTAGCCAACATATAGCACCTCTTTAGTTTTTGATGTAATGTTCAACTTTCCATTGTGGGTAACACCCAGTAGTCATCACGTCACACGCTTTCCTTATTGACTGCTTCTTTTTCCACTATACCACACATCTTCAATCATAATTATGATTATGAGGGGAAAAAATTGAAAACATGTATTTTATTTTTTTTTAAGATTTATCTATTTGACACAGAGAGAGACAGAGAGAAAGAGCACAAGCAGTGGGAGCAGCAGACAGCGGGAGAAGCAGACTCTCCACTGAGCAAGTAGCTGGATGTGGGGCTCAATCCCTGGGACTCTGGGATCATGACCTACCTGAAGGCAGACCTGTAACTGACTGAGCCACTCAGATGCCCCATCAATTACTCTTTTTAAACTTCCAAACCTCAACTAGTAGCACAAGGTCTTTCTTACCCTAACAAATTTCTGTACCAGACCCACTTATGCTGTTGTCCAATGTTGTTCTTACATCAATATCTTACATCAGTGACTGTTTACAGTTCAAGAAATTTATTATAAAAGAAATATATATTCAATAACAATCGTCATTAAGTTTTGAATAGCAATTTTGAATAACGATTGTTATTCAATAACAATCGTCATTAAGTTTTGAAGTTAACTGTCAAAACCATTGAAATCAAGAAAATTCTCCCTAGAAACTGTTACATGTCAAAAGCTGTTCTTGCTTGGTTATAAAGGGATTCATCAATGTATTCATCATTTAAGATATTTTAATGCAACTTCGAACCAAACAGATTTCTTTTTGGAAGATTAGAATGGAAGATTAGAAAGTGATCTTTCTGGGTGCCTGTGTGGCTCAGTTGGCTAAGTGACTGCCTTCGGCTTAGGTCATGATCCTGGAGACCCAGGATCAAGTCCCACATCCAGCTCCCTGCTCAGCGAGAAGCCTGCTTCTCTCTCTCTCACTCTCTCTGCTTGTGTTCCCTCTCTAGCTGTGTTTCTCTCTGTCAAATAAATGAAATCTTAAAAAAAAAAAAGAAAGAAAGAAAGGAAGAGAGAGAGAGAGAGAGAGAGAGAGAGAGAGAGAAAGAAAGAAAGAAAGAAAGAAAGAAAGAAAGAAAGAAAGAAAGAAAGAAAGAAAGAAAAAGTGATCTTTCTGAAGCATCTAGGTGGCTCAGTCATTAACCATCTGCCTTCAGTTCCGGTCATGATCCTGGAGTCCTGGATTGAGTCCCACATTGGGCTCCCTGCTCAGCAGGAGGCCTGCTTCTCCCTCTCTCACTCCCCCTGCTCGTGTTCCCTCTCTAGCTGTGTTTTTCTCTGACAAATAAATAAATAAAATTTTAAAAAAGAAAGTGATCTTTCTAAGGGATAATTTGCTAATTTTCTTTCCTAATTTTCTTTTCCCACTTTTTCTAACACATCTAATAGTTTGCCAATATGCTATTCCCTGAAAACATGTATCTTCACTCTACCTTCCTCCAGGAAGAATGGCAATGTTTTCTGCTCTCTGAAGCTCCTTCTTTATTCCAGAGATAATTTAAAAAGATACCACTTTGTATTAATTTTTGTCTATATTACATATAATGCCACAGCTATATCTTACTTTTTTTTTCCTTCCTCAAAGATTCATCTATCTATTTGACAGAGAGAGATCATAAGTAGGCAGAGAGGCAGGCAGAGAGAGGAGGAAGCAGGCTCCCCACCAAGCAGAGAGCCCGGCACGGCACGGGCCTCAATCCCAGGACCCTAAGATCATGACCTGAGCCGAAGGCAGAGGCTTTAACCCACTGAGCCACCCAGGTGCCCTATATCTTACTTTTTTAAAACATCAAGAGAACAAAATTGTAGTGGGATCATGGCATTGACTTAATTTTATAAAATTTATTTTTCCTATTTTAAAGCAAATTATATTTATTATGAAAAACAGAAAAAACAACCTAATAATATGATTTTGAAAAATTATCCCTATGCTCTACAAATATTGTTTCAATTTGGGAAGGCAGTGTCTCAATATATGTACGAAAATGTTCATACATGTCTTTACATAATGTGATCATATGTATATCAGCATTTATCCCAAAACATGAAATGAACATTTTTCTGTATCATCATTTTGTGCTTACTTATTTTTTTTGATGAATGAATGAATAAGTAAATAGATACATAAGAAAGTTCATGACCCTGGGCTTTAATATCTTTTAGAATTGAAAATAATCATTGATCCTATGACAAGGACATTTAACCACTCTGTCAACAACTACTTCTATTGCTATGATCAGAGCCTTTAAACTTGTTACCTCAAACAGTGTGCGAAATGAAGGTATTGGATATATAATCTTAAAGTACTGAAGGAAATAAGTTCGCCCATAAAGATTCTTGGTGGCAAGCAATAAAAAGCAGTTCTGATGAGTAAGCAGAAACTTAACTGGAAGGATATCAAGGAACTCTGAGAATTCATGGAAGCCTGTAGTTGTCTAGAAAAATGAAATGGGACTAATGAAAACTTACTAACAAGAACTGTAGTTAAGATCACACAACTGAAATTGTGTGTTTGGGATCCCATTCTAACCATTGTGACCATCACTGGAGTCTTGCTGTCCCTGGGCTCTCTCAGTGTTGCCATGTGAATAACCTCTCTGTTTTGACAGTATCTTTGTGTTAACTTTATACCCAGAGAGAGGACATATGATCGGCCACACTTGTGTGCCCACACTTTAGAACTAGGAAAACAGAATGCAGTATATTTATGTAATGGAATACTACTCAGCAATAAAAAGAAAGGGAAAAGGAAAAAAAGAGAAGGAAAAAAAGGAATAAGTACTAATATACAAGAAATATAGATGAAACTCAAAGAAACTATGTTAGGTAAAAGAAGCTGGACACAAGACAGTGCATCCTATATGATATATTTTTATATGAAACTCAAGAACAGATAAGACGAGACTGAGATAAGACTGAGAGTACTAGAAATCAAAGCAATGGTTGCCTATGAGAGGTGAATATGTATTGGAAGGGTCATAAAGCAACTGTTATATTATGGATATATGCTACATTCCTAGTAGTTACTAGGAACAACACAGCAAAGCTTGATGTGTGTTCAATTTTTTATCCATTTTTTTCACTCTTTACATTATTTTTTCCTAATATGACAAATTTACCACAACCAAGAGGGTTGACCTGGAAAGTTATTGTAAAACATTACTACATTTCTTTAATTGCCAAAGACCTTGACATAGTTCTTTTGATGTCATTTAAATAATTATTCATAATTATTCATCTCCATGATGTAGAAGTTAGGGATGTGGATTCTGGCTCTGGTTATGTGGGTTAGAACTCCAGTTCTGCTACTGACCAACTGTGTAACTTAGCTGAGTAGCTTAACATTTTAGCTTGGGTTCTTCATTCATAAAATTACAATGATAATAGTACCTACCTTTTATAATAAAGTTAATACCTGAAATGTGGTAACTGTTCATGTGTATTAGCTATTATTATTTGAAAATCATCATTCAATTTCTAAAATGTCTTTGACCCTCTTTTTATTGCTATCTGATGTTGACCATAAAAACGCAAGGACAATAAATGAATGAATTTATGAAGGATAAGTCACTGTAAATCTCTTCTAAATGAACAGCCCAAGGTAAAAACTGGCTTTAGAAGACCAACCAGTTTGACCTTGGCCTGAATTTCCTTTTAGAACCAATTCTCAAAAGGTACTGCTGGGAAGACCTATCCAGGAAATATTGACTGGTATTTTGGAGACTTTTTTAGTTAATTATACTTTAGCAAAAAAAGATCTAAAGCTTGTCAGGAGGATTTGTGACACAAATTAACAAGGTTCTCAGAAGCTACAGCAAAAAATATTTGCTTACTTGTTAAAGAAGAAGTATATTTGCTCATTAAAAGATATTTGGATCAACACACATAGTAAACACTTTATTGAAAGTTAGAGATTTGAGTTTTAAACATAAATAAGGAGGAATAAAGGCATTAACATTTCATTTTTGGTTGATGCGTAAAAGGAGATTTTCAACAAACAGCATTTTCTATAAATTCAATTTAAAAATGTTAAGAACTAGGACTGTATTAAAAATCCTGACATGATCTCAGAGTCATGACATGAAGCCCCATGTCTGGCTCCATGCTGGGCATGGAGTCTACTTCGGATTTTCTCTCTCCTGTCCCTCTGTACCCTCCCTCATGCTCTTATGTGTTCTCTCTTTCTCTCAAAAATAAAGATAAAAGAAATTAAAAACCCCAGAGTAGCTAAAACTTGTCACTAAAACGTTCTTCTTTTCATGAATTATTTTTATTTTCTTCATCAGTGATGTACCATTTTTATTTCTCTTTCCCATCTCCCACCCTCATGTATATATACTTCCTTACCAAGACACCTAATATATTCATAGTGTAGTCCATTATGTTCCTTCCCTTAGGAGAAATGTGATTCTGAGTGGTCTCTGACACCATAAAGGGATTTTGTATGACATATTCTGGTTTTTTAATAATATGTGTGTAATCTTGACAAGTTAGCATCTCTATATTCCAGCTTTTGTGATTGTAAAGTTGGGAATTTAATAGTGTCTCTTCCTAGATTTATTGCCATGATCAAATGAATTCATATATGTAAAGGCTCAGAAGAACAGTGCCTAGCTCATAGTAAACACTATAAAGATGTGAGCCATGTCCTCATAGTCGTCATTATTTGCACTGCTAGGAATAAATATTATTATAAAAACTCCTAGGGTGCCTGTATGGCTCAGTTTGTTCTGTCTACCTTCAATTCAGGTCATGATCTTGAGGTTCTGGAATGGAGCCCTCCAACCAGTGTCCTTGCTCAGTGGGGAATCTGTTTCTCCTTCTCTCTCTCTCTCTGCTCCTTCTCCCTGTTCATGTTCTCTCTCTCTCTCTCGTCTCTCTCAAATAAATAAATAATCTTTTAAAAAACCCTCCTATGAATATTTATATTTTAAGGGAGACTCTCATAGAAGAGAACTTACAGGATTCAATGGATAGCATCTGGATTTGAGCAGAATATTTGGTAGGCATTGTCCTGTGGCAGAATCCTTCAACTCAGGTCACCAAGCTCATCCATTTATGAAGTCAGACCTTTACAAAATAAATGTGTTCTTTATTCTGCAGACAATGGATAAGAAAAAAGGTGATATTTATAGCCCTGGATTGGTAAAATCAGCCCTGGATTGGTAAAATCAGTTGTAGCTATTGCCTCTTTCAGGTTATCTCAAAGACTATTTTAAAAATTCATATTTTAGACCTCTTTCAATCTTATGTTTTCAGAGGCCATAGGGAGATTATAAGATTAAATCAAAAGGATGATTGTACAATATTTAAATTTCTTTTTACCCTACTTTTCTCCATTAGTATCCTTGGGTAGCTATTCCAGATAAAACACCTTTTTTT
>PITA01023942.1:0-27203 GCA_004023965.1 Spilogale gracilis
GAGTGAAAGTTCTGTACATTTTGGCCTTGGAAAATTATGTGCAAATAGCACCCATTAATTTCTATTTTCCTTTTCTAATTGGTAACAAATGTAACAGTTTACTGGTTGGACATCTGGAGATCTCATATCAACAGCTTCCTTCCTTCCTTCCTTCCTTCCTTCCTTCCTTCCTTCCTTCCTTCCTTCCTTCCTTCTGTTGAAATTAAAAGCACCTGTTTACCTGCTCTTGGTGCTGGCTTGGTCCATGATGGATCAATAGATTATTTGTTTCCCTCTTCTCTGTATCACAACATTGGACCTCCTACATTCCTTCCTACCCCCTGTCTTGTCTTCTCCAATCTACCCTTTCTTTGTAGCTAGAACCATCTTTCTGAAATAAGACTATTATCACCTTTTTCTCCTGCATTTACCCATTATGGGCTCCCCATTGATTTGGACATTAGGCGTAAGCTCTTTGCCATGACTCACAAAGGTCTTGAGGAATCAGCCATTGTTCTCACCTCCAGCCTCATTTGCACTCCCTACCCTCTGTGTACCAACCTTTCTAAATGACTTTTTATTCCTTGGACTTGCTGCTTCTGCTAACCCTGGACATGGCATATTACTTTCCTGATCCCATTCTCCATCCCTCTTCTCATCCACATGCTTGTAATGGCCTCATCGTGATCAAAGTGGTCAAGAATTTAGTTGTCACTGGATAACTTGCTTTGGCCAATGGTATGTGGGTGGTAGTGACGATATCTGAACCTAGGCCTTCAGGGGCCTTACACGTTTCCCTCTGTACTCTTATGCCTCTGCATCACCAGGAACAGAATTTCTTTTGGGCTGCTGCTGCCCCTTCAGCCTGGGATCTAGAATGAGCCCCTGTGGAGCAACCCTGAGCCCCTCTACAAGGATCTATGGCCAACTACATTCAGAGCTTAAAGCAATGTTGTCCAGCAGAATCTAGCCTACTTCAGCTGACCAGCTGACCACCACCCCTCTCCCCAGCTAATTTGAAGACACAGAAGCAATAACTGTTATTTTGAGCCACTGAGTTTTGAGGTAGCACATTATACAGTCAAAGCTAGTGGGCATGTTGGCGAAGACCAACTTTGGATTTAGATCATAGCTAGAACTTCTCATGTCTTCCAGGAAACCTTCCTGGATCTATTTTTATCCCTTCCTTAGTAGTTACCACTCTTACATGCTCCAATAAAGAATTTTTCCTGCTGTCTTGTGTCCTCCCTCCACATCCTATGAAGGCACAGATCTCACTTGTCTTACCCACCACTGCTTCTCTAGAAGAAAGGAAGTTCCTTCCTTCACTCAGCAAAACTCTTGAGCATTTACCAAGTTCCAGGCACTGTCCCAAGAACTGATACACAAAACACTTACTCTAATGGAACTTACATTCTTCTAGGAGAGATGGGGAAAAATACACACTTGTACATGAGTGCACATACACACAAACACACACATATACATATGGATATACACACAGATTGCAGTAAAAAGATGAGAGGGAGTTAGAGAGAGGAGGGTCCAGAGACATGCTGTTTTGGATGGAGCAGGAAGAGAGCCTGAGTGCATGAACACAATACAGGTATGTTGCTCAATTTACTGGCTGGCAATATGTGTAATTTCTTTTCTCATTGCATCAGTTTTCTCAGTATAAAAGCACAGGCAGCCGTGTCCTGCTTGATGAGTAATTTGCTGAATGAATGAGTAGATGTATTTCAAGTTTAGTATGAAGTATATCACTGTAGGTAGAGAGAGAACAAATGAAGAAATAATGAGTGAGAGGTGAGTTGATTTTAGAGAGATAAACAATAGCCAAGTAACCATGCACTTGCAGCTAATCAGGAAATACAGAGAAAAGCTCTTTGAAGGGTGAAAGAAGTAGAAAGTGAGAAATAAGCAGGATAAATTAAAACATGTGAATTTTTTTTATGAATATTACCTGGGCCAATTTATTCTAATCTAGAATGTCTTGGTTGCAAGAAAAACACTTTTCGATTCATTCAGGATTACAGGGAGGTAATGGTTAATGAGTGGCCCAGAAAACTCATGGAAGTCAGATTAGAGGAAGGGGAAACAACAAAGCCATCAGAAACCAAAGATGATCCCATTTTTTCTTTTCTCTCTTCTCTTTGATAGGCACCCAACCCATATCTCAGTTCACCCCTCTTTTCCCTTTGCTTACATGTGAAGCCCGGTAGAAGAACCACATTCCTAAGTCTACAAGAGTTGAGGTCTACTCTCAACTCTGCTGCCAGGGTCCCTTTCTTCTTGAAGGAGAGAGATACATGTTGGCTCAACACAGTTCACTGATTGTTCTTTTTTAAGATCAGAAGACCATTCTGGTCATTGCAACTAGCTTTTAAGAGGTGAGTAGGTGGGGTCTGTCCAGGTGCCAGGTAGAGGTGAAGTCTACTTCTACCGTCATTAGTTTCAGAAAAAAAAATGTTTCTAGGTTCTCAAGTGCATGTATAATGGAAATACAATGGGATTCTAATTCCAAAGACTCACATTTAAGTTTTGGAACACCAGTCACAAGTATCGCTACCCTGACAAGACCCATATCTCCTCAGAGCCTTGGTTTCCACATTGGTAAAAGAGAACAAATGACACCAAAGATAATATCTCTGAGAATTAAATGGGTAGATGAACAATGAGTACAAATGTTTTGGTAAACCTGAAAGTATGGTGTGTGTGTGTGTGTGTGTGTGTGTGTGTGTGTGTGTGTGTGTATTATTTTACTGCAAATGATGACACTCTGCTAACCAGCTTGTTTTTGTTATAAGTCAATAGGATTTACACTGTACTGTCTGGAAAAAGCTTTCAAGAGATAGACATATTTCAAGAGCAGGATATCCCTGTTTTCTCTTAAGATTTTATGTATGTGAATAGCCAGAATCCACAGAGAAGAGATAATGGGTATTCTAGTAAAATATTGAACAATCCAATGAAGGTCTTGAGTATTTTACCATATTTGAGAAATGCTTTCCACAGCTTGGAAATGTTGATGCTTATGACTGAATATATATACCTTTGGACTCGAATTTTTCTTTGTTTCATAGCAATTTTATTTTTCTATATGTACTGGAGAATGTGGAAATTCTGAGAAAAGAGAAACTTACTGCATCTGCAATTGGGGTTCAGCTATATTCACACATCTTGTTGGTGGGTAGGAAACCCCAATAAGCCAGACTTTATGAAGGGATGTCAAGAACTCTGGAAGAAGAAGTATCACTGAGAATAAGGAGCTTGGCAAGTTCAGCCAGACTTAGCTAAAAGGTGTGGTATTAGAGTGGTATACCTGTTCCAAGAACTTGGTCATGGCTAATGTGTGGATCTGACACAAAACAGTGACTCAGGTGGCATGTGTGAGTTCTGAGGATAGAGGGACTGTATATGTGAACTGAAAAATCTAGTTTGTTTAGCTCTGCAACACTATGGGGCCCAAGTGGTCTTGCTGTGGGACCCCAGAGTATGCCACATTCCCTCTTCTGCTGTGTAAGACTCTACTGAACTGTCATGATGCCTGAAGTCCCAAGTGGTTGATGGCCACACACATCTATAGGTAGCTACATTGCAAAAGGGAGAATTTTAGGGACAATAAGGACCAATTTGTTGATATACTTGAGACACAGGGACTGTGGAGCCTTAAAGCTCATAAGTGTTTATTATTGTTAATGTGATTTCAGGTTTACCCTATTGGCTGGTGAAGCTTATGTATATTTGGATTGCATTAGAAGAATTTTAGGTTGCATAGTGTCAAAAACAAGATCTGAAGGGTTGAAGATCCTCTCTTGTCTGGGTAAAGAGCATCATCTTATTCCTAGGCTTGACAGTGTGTCAGCATGTACATGGGGCACACTGATGAGGCTACTCTCAGTCTGAGCACCATAGATGATCTAAAGGCAAGGCTTTGGAAAGTCACAAGGCAAGGCCTCGCAGGGAAAGTTTCTTGCCACAGTGGAGAGGAGCCCAGTGGTGGGCAGTTGAGTCAGTACACACCTGTGTGACAAGAGTTAGAAACAATGTAGGATAAGAACTGGAAGTTCAGGCAGTTGGGACTAAAGGCAGCTACTGTAAGGGAGGCCAATGCAGGGTCTTTTAAGGTATTCCAAGGCAGGAAAGAGGGTCAGGCCCCAAGGATTGGAAAACCCAAGGGCTTCAGTCCAAGAAGGCACTTGGAGGTGCAGCAGGATTGAGTTGGTGAGCATAGATGTGATGAGACTCTCAGGCTCCTGTACATGTGGCTCAATACTCCCTGCTTCTCTCTGAGTGGGATGACTTCCTCTGGATACTGACTTCCATAACTGTGAGATAATTTGCATAATTTTAAGTTACTACCTTTGTGCTAATTTGTTACAGCAGCAATAAGAGACTAATACAAACATCCAGTTTCCTCACTCCTTGGGTGTGAGGCATCTCCCACATGATCTTTCAGATGGCCCCATGGCACGGAGCTTCTATTCCTGCTACAGTGAACTTCCCCATGGCAAACTTCATAGAGGTTTCTTTTCCTTCCTCTCCCACTTCTCCTTTCCCTGTAGAGCTTCCTGGGATTACTGTTTAATTGCATATGAACTGTTTGGCCTATATCCTTGCCTCAGAGTTGGCTTCCTTAGGAACACCAAGGAGAGGAAGGGGCTTAAACAAGAGTCAAAAAGCTCTGGGAAAAAGTCTGCTTAAAAGGATGCAAGAGGGGCGCCTGGGTGGCTCAGTTGGTTAGGCAACTGCCTTCCGCTTGGGTCATGATCCAGGAGACCCGGGATCTAGTCCCACATCGGGCTCCTTGCTCAGCGGAAGCCTGCTTCTCCCTCTCTCACTCCCCCTGCTTGTGTTCCCTCTCTGGCTGTGTTTCTCTCTGTCAAATAAATAAAATCTTTAAAAAAAAAAAGGATGCAAGAATTTGTGTTGTTATCACCAGGACTTTGAAGTAATTATGGTTGTTTCTGCCTGCCCAGTACCGTTTCACTTTATTCTGATCACAACTGTATCTCAGCCTTGCTCAAGTGCTGTCTCATCAGACATGAGCCTATGTCCAGGGGAGGGTGTCACCCAGACATGCCAGACATAAAATCTTTGGCCTCAGCAACTGGCTTTGGGTCTGGAGTAGTGGAATTGTTCAAATAATTTTCTTTTTCTTCCAGTGCTACTTGGTTGTGTGAATCTGGGTGTGGGGTTTCCTGCAGCCACTTCGTCCCTCCAGAGGAGAGGCTCTGTAGGAATGAGGCTGCAGGTAGACAAGCAGAGCCAGAGAGCGTGAGTGTGAATAGGAAGGTGGGCCTTCAGGACATCCTTGGGTCCTGCGATCCAGCCCTGTCAGATGGAAACTGTTCCTTGGGACTTTTCAGGACTTCCTCAAAGAAAATAAACCCTTTTTTATTCCCACTGAAACCTGTTTTGAGTTTGGTTTCTGTCCCCAAAGAGCCCTAACTAATATAAAATTGATCTGTGGGTCCTCTTAATGATCCAAGTCTATCCACAAGATACTTTCATCATGTGAGTGGGATCAGGGCTGACTCATTGAGCTGAATAGGCTGTGTGCTGAAATGGTCCACAGATCTCACCGCTTGTCCTGAGAAATGAGGGAGGAGAGCTCGGCGGATTCCCCTCCATGGGAGGAGGCATTGGAACTTGGCATCCAGGGAGTACAGGTTCAGGCTACTGACTTGGAGACCATATTGCTCAGTGTCCTCTGAAGATGACCGTCTTGATGTGTTAGGTGCAAGGAGCAGGAGTGGGTTCTTCCGTGCCATTGGAGACCACACTTCCAGAGCGATGAGGAGGAAGCAGCGCGTTCCCCATGCCTCTCACACCCACACCTGCATCCCAGGAGCATCGGTGGGAAGCTGGCTCAGCACTGAGGCCAGGCTCTTTGTTTCCAGGGATGACCTGAGCCCACTTCTCCGCTGATTCCCAGATGTGATCTGAATTTCACTTATCACCATGCATTGAACTCCAACTGTGTACCAGCAACAAGTTGAGGGAACGTCAACTTAGCTACAATCTAGCAGTCAAATATGGCAATAAATGTAACTAGAATGATGTAATATTAAGGATCAGACAGAGGAACAATGATTCAAATAAATGCTCACTTATTGGAAACAATGGAGGCTAGAAGACAATGAAACATCTTTAAAGTGCCGAAAGGAAGAAAAAACTATCAAAGTAGAATTTTATATCCAGTGAAAACATTCTTCAAGAATGAAGGTAAAATAAAGACATTTTAAGATAAAAGAATCAGCCACCAGCTGACCTACACTAAAATACAGTCTTCAGGCTGACGGGAAATAATACCAGATGGAAGCTCACATCTGCAGGAAGAATGGAATAGCTCTATAAATAACAAATGTGCCATAATATAACAGTCTGTTTTCCTTAATTTATTCAAAATACATATTGCCGTATAAAGCAGGGGTTGGGAAAGTATAGTCCATAGGCTAAATTCAGCTCACTGCTAATTTTGTAAATAAAGTTTTATTGGAATATGGCCATGCCCATTCCTTTATATATTGTCTACGAGGGCTTCTCTGATACAACAGCTTTGCTGTGTAGTTGTGGTGTATATTGTATCATCCCAGAGCCTAAAATATTTATGATCTGGCCCTTCATAGGAAAAGTTTGCCAACCCCTGGCTTAAAGCAAAACTTGTAACATTGAGGGCTTATAACATGTGTAGTTCTAACACATATGACCACCATATGGAACTAGACGGTTGCAAGGCTCATGCAGTTTATGCAAGTGGTACGATGTTTACTCTAATCAACAATGAGAAGTTAAGGATGTATATTTTAATGTCTGTATTTAGTAAACACTAAATAATAATGCCAAGAGATGTAGCTAAAAACCAAATAGATAAGTTACAAATGGAATCATTAATATTAAAGAAAATGATTTCAAAGCCCATTTTGTTGCCCCACTAGTCACATGCCCTCTTTTGTCCTCTTCAGAGACATCCTGCTTTTACCTGAGCCACCTGGGAATGCTCCCCACTCCTGAGGTAATTAGATATAAAAGGAGGGGCATGTTTGGTTATTAATAGAAAATGTTTTAATAGAAAATTGACAGATGGGGAGAACTGATCCCTTGAAATACAAGGCACTCTGTTTTTCCTTCCTTGACACTCAGCAAATCTGATAAAGACATCGAGTACCTGCTGGGGTAATTTACTGTCTTCGTGTTTGTTTTGGGTTCAGACCTCAGATGACCCATAAAAAGCTGTGGCTCTCTGGGGAGAATGGAATAATAAAGTGCAGACTTTCCTGAAGGCTCTTTCTTATTTTTTCAAACATGCTTTAGTTATTTGTTATCATCCAGTGCATGAGACATTTTTTAAAAATGTGCTCTAATTTTCGTCAAGTTGGAAGATTTCTTTTTATCTTATTTATGAATATATGCCAGAGCAAGTACTGTTTATAATTTTGGTTTCTATTTTTTTTGTTAATTAACTAATATTTTAAATATTGTATAAATTCACAAGTAAATGATTGAAATAACCTCAGACTCCTCTTTAATAGCTTTCTTATTAGAGTCTTATAAAACTAAGCAGTAGAACATGCTGCAGGAGACTGTTCTGTAGCAGGAACTTGCAAAATATTAGGAAGTTTCTCAAATTAATGAGTTGTGAGAGGGTATCATGATTTTGTCTTAAGTGTTTTCTCTGCTCAGATCAGAGGATGCTCAAGTGACAACCCCAATATATTTCTCTTGCTTCTGGAGATTAAGGTTCAAGTTTTCCTCCATAAAGAAATGGGTTTTTAATAAAAGCTAGTACAATGAAATACCTAATTAATGTTTTCAAGTCAGCCAGCTATCAAATTTCCTCCTGAAGCCACACTGCATTAGGGTTGGGAAGCCACTTTCAGCTCTCACTGAAGTGTTGTTGGGGAGATAGATTCCTTTAGTGACCATTCAACACATTACCAGAAACACAACGTGTGCTTTATTGTCCAGCGAGAGCTTATGTCATGTTTCTCTGAATTGATTTTAAAAAATCTTATGCACAACATTACAAGTTTTATAAATAAAATTTCCAACTTCCTGCCTCATTAGAAACTATGTAATTTCCTAAAACATTATGTTGTGTTGTATAATTTTCCATTCTGTTTCTTGATAGAGATTCCATGGACAGAGATGTGAAATGATTGATTTAATTGGGTTAAGTGAGGATAGAATTCAAGAGTGAGCTATCAATACAAGCCTTTATTGAATGACTGGCACTGGAGTTAGAATCTCATTGAGTTTGGCTTTTCATTGTGATTCACCCATTTGGTAGCTGAGAGTCTGAGCTTTAGACAAAACTGAAACAGACACCTAGGGGGAAATACCTCTTTACAGGGATTTGCTCACAAGCCTTTGGCCCACGATATTATTGAGCTCCCCTCTATGACTTGTGTGGTTGCAAGTAGGCTCAGTGGAAGGAATCCCATTCCTGCAACCCAAGGAAAGTCTGGGTTTCTCTGGGAAGTGCTGTGCATGGCATATATGCGATGCTGTCATGTGGCGTTCAGACCAGAGATTTGAAGAAGTTCAACTGTACTTCTCCAGAACCCCAACAGACATGCTCTCTGGTTGGTATTGACCAGCGTGTGAGCACCTGTAGTTTTCCTTTCTTAAAATAACTTCCAAAAGCTTCCCCACACTTCCAATAACAGTGCATGTTAACATTGACTAAAGTTCTTCAGACGCTGGCATACTACTAAGTCTTAGCAGTGTAATATGAATACTGGAAAACAAACTACTTACTTTTATGGGGATTATCCAATTTAATCATTACCGCCCTGTAATGGAGATAGTAATGTCATCCCCATTTTGAACTGAGACATTGGATCATTAAGGAATGTGTCCAGGATCACAGAGTTTGCAACAACAATGGATTCAAACCCAAGGAACCTGATTTCAGAGCCCGTCTTCTACTCAGTATATAGTCTGCTGAAAGTATGAAGCTGTCTGTAAGTGAATGTCCAAATATTGCCATACTCCTTTACAGCGGACGGTTGGTCATAAGGCAGCTCTCAGTCAACGTCAGGTGGGGCAGGAGGAAAAGAGAATGGCTCTGTCGTCAGCTTCCTCATGACCACTGTCACCAGCATAGTCCCAATCATAACATATTGAATGATGATTTTGACTGCAATGGAACGTCCTTCTAGAGCCCCTGTGATCCACAATCACATCTTCTTTCCAAGATCAAAAAATTTTCTGAACATACAGAAATTCCTTTTTTTTGAACATATGGAAATTCTGACGATAGTTACAGGTTGCCTCTGAGAAATCAGGCATTGCACTTGCAACTAGAAGAAATTAAAAGATGAATAAGAAAAGTTCTTGTTCTTGAGATACTTAAGCTCAAGCAGGGAGAGAGAAGCTGACTCAAGTAATCACTGAGATACAAGTGAAGTGCAAGTGGGGCATAAAAGAACCACACTGGAATGTTCCGTGGCCATGTGACTACATGGAGATGAGATTAGTGCAAGACTGTGAACAACCAAACAAGTGGGACTTTGAGAGGCACACGACGGGTAGGTAGTGTTGGTGGAATAATAAAAAGTTTGCATTAGGAGTAAAAACAGACATGAGGCTCCATTCCAGGACCCTGGGATCAGGACATGAGCCCAAAGCAGATGCCCAGATGACCGAGCCTCCTAGGTGCCCAGTGTGGAGCCCAATGTGGGGCTTGAACTCATGACCCTGAGGTGGAGACCCGAGCTGATCTAAAGAGTTGGATGCTCAACTGACTGAGTCAACCATAGGCCTCTGGCACATTGCACATATTATGTTGCTTAATTCTGACAGTGGCCATGCAGAATTTGGAACGGCTCCTTGATCTTTTGTTCTCCTCATCTGTAAAAAGTGGTTAATATTCCCAATTAGTATGGCTATAAGAATTAAATGAGGTAATATTGTGCAACATATTAACAGGATCTGGTTCACAGCAGGCATTTGGGAAATGTATATTAGTTGTTATCTATCTACTATCTATCTATCTATCTATCTATCTATCTATCACCTATCTACCTATCTTCTATCTATCTATCTATCTATCTATCTATCTATCTATCTATCATCTATCTATCTATCATCTATCTACCTATCTTCTATCTATCTATCTATCTATCTATCTATCTATCTACCTATCTATCTATCTATCTTCTATCTATCATCTATTTATCTATCTATCTATCTATCTATCTATCTATCTATCTATCTATCATCTATCTATCTATCTATCTATCTTTCATCTATCATCTATCTATCTGTCATCATCTATCTATCTATCATCTATCTATCATCTATCTATATCTATCATCTATCATCTATATGTCCTTAATGAACATTTCTCCTAGCCTGTTCATACTTTGCTTGGTTAAAAAGCTGATTCTACCATATCCTCATGTGGCTTTGATCACATCATTAACTTCCATATCTCAGCTTCTTCATCTGTGAGTGGGCATCAAAATAGGGTGCTTTCCATTGTGACTGTGGGGAGAAATAAACACTTCGTGACTGTAAAATACTTAAAACAGGACTGAGCACATGTTGAGAATTCCATAAATGGTTATCTATGTTAGTCAGTATCACTTCAGTCTAAAATACCCAGGACCTTGATCACTACATAGACTCTATGGTCGGCTCTACCTCCATACTATCGCTCTTCCTCCACAATTGCCCCTTTAAATTCCTTTCTTTACCAGAAGCCAAAATAATATTTTAATAAATGGAGGTCATAGGATGTCTTCCTCCAGATTGAAACTCAATAATATCTTCCCAAATTCTTTACCTGTGTTAAAAGTTCCTTCATGGCCTACTTCGGGCTTCCCACCTGACCTTGCCACCTACTTCTAGGTCACCAGTCACCCTGCACTTCTTCCATTCCTTAATGTCAAGATCATGCCTCTATCTCAGGGCCTTAGCACTTTCAATTCCCCTTGCTTGGAATGCTGTTCTCCAGATCTTGGCATGACAGACTCTTGTTGTTTTGGTCTTTAAACATTACTTCCTCAGGGACTCATTTCCTAATCACCCAATCTAAAGCAGGCCCTTTTTTATTAATCATATTTTATTATTTTTAGTCACATTTTATTACTAATATTTTCTCTTATTTTAAATATTTTATTTATTATTTGGCAGAGAGAGAACACAAGCAGGGGGTGCTGCAGAATGAGAAGGAGAAGCAGATTATTCACTGAGCAGGGAGTTCAAAGCAGGACTCAATCCTAGGGCCCTGAGATCATGACTTGAGCTGAAGGCAGACACTTAACCAACTGAGCCACCCAGGGGCCCCTATCACAATATTTAAAAAGACTATTTTCCTCCCATCAGTTACCACCCTTTTGATATTTTATTTCTATTTGCCTATTTCTCTTCCATCACAGGGAAAGTTTAGTGAGAGCAGGAACTGTGTCTGACCTCTTCACTATTCTGAGAATCAGGTTTGACAATAAAAACTCAATAAATATTTGTAAAGACTCTGTAAACCAGGAATGGCAGTAGGTCCTGCTTCATACATGAAGACTGACAGGTATCATATGAACACCTTTGCACTGTGGTTGGCACATGATGAGGTCTCTGAGGATGTCAACGTGTTGGGCTACTACACTGTAGCATAGAACTCTATTCTTGTCCCCATGTGGCTCAGGGACCAGATGGCTCACACAAAGATGCATCCATACTGTTTGTGCTTGGATGGGAATATATACCAGGGCTTCCTGACACATGAACAAGGGGGCAGTGGAAGTTTCCCAGAAGGGCTGGAAGCCTGAATAGAGGAGGGAACACCCCAGGCATCTCAGGGTGAAGGTATTTCCAGGCAGAGGCTGCGTATGCCCAGACACTTGGGGGTGGGAGAAATTTGAGATGCTGTAAGATGTTCCATCTGGCTGGAAGCTAGGATGCTTGTGGGGATGAGGCAGGAGAGGCACATCTCTGGAGGGCTAATGGGGGTGGCTTTCCGGGAGGTCTCACCTTTAATCCAGGGTGAGTCATGCACAGTAGCACCAGCAGAAGCAGTGTAAAAAGAAATAGCATGCAAGGGCTCTGGGACTTTTTCTTTGATAAATGCACAGTGCAATCATTATTATCTGTTTGCAAACCATTCACATTTTCAACAACTCTGCACTGCTGGTGGCACCTTGTCAGTGGGTCCATTTCGTGGATGAGGATGATGAGACTGGATGTCCTCACTCCAAATCCAGTGCATTTGCCATCACGTTTGTACTGCTTTGTTGGACAACTCTATGAGCATGGGCAGGTGGGCTGGAAACCAAAGACTAAACTCAGGTTTATCCGTGAGTACAGATATATTGTCCTTCCTCTGAGATCTAGAAGTTTTACTGACTGAAGCACAAATGATAGGGAGTGAAATCTCAGGGTAGATGGGGTCAGCAAATCACTGGCCTGCCCTTATCCTTCTTTATCATACCTCAACTTGGAAAGGCCCCAAATCAGAGTATATTCCCCAAATTGGCAAGGCTCCAGGGAGCTTCTTAGAGTGTGATTCAGCTGCCTCCTCGACTTGAATAGCCCTCTGCCTCTCGGTCCCTCTGCCTCCAAGTGGGATAGCATCAGGAGTGGAATACAGAACCAATTTCTAAGATTAGGCTGGTGAATACCAGACCTCCTCCTCCTCCTTGTCATTAGCATCCACTACCATAACTATCCTCTGTAAAGCTTTCGCTGTGCCAAAATTGAGATAAAGTGCTTTTCATTTATTAGCTTATTTGATATTCATGGCAATCTCAGGTAGCTCTCCTCTCCATGTTTCAAAGATAAAGAAACTGGAGCCTCAGGAACAATAAATAATTTGCTTAGAGCCACTCATGTTGCAGGTAGGCATAGCTGAGATTTCGGACCCACAGCTTCATGATTTCCAAGTCTCCATACACAGGTCAAGTCAGCATGGCAGGACTTTCTCTCCCTCCATCACTCACGGTTTCCGAGGCTGCCTTGGACTGCCATTTTAATAAGGCCAACAGTGGCAAATGTAAATGACAAAGTGACAAGACTAAGGTAATGGCACCATGGCCGTCTTTAGCCTTCAGCTTTCCAGAGGCTTGTTAGCAGGATTTCTAAGAATGGGAGATGTGACGCTGTAAACCTGAATGAGGGGCCAATCCTACTGACTCCCCGACAGTTGGCATCTTGGGCTTTTTGTCCATGCACTCTTTATCTCTATGTGCCAGGGAACACAATTCTATTGGATAAGCAACACAAGGCAGAGAAAATGCTTTGGACCAAATTATAATGTGTGCTTAGAAATGCATAGAAGCACATAATTTGAGAAATATCTTCACTGTATCGCATTATTGATCACTGTTTGCTCAGTTTGTACATACCTTTCCTCCCCCATCCCCCCAAACAGCTGACGTTGACACATATAAAACCATGGAGGGTAACGGCACTTTCTTTGTGATAAATGACTTAACTGTCAGTAGGACAATAGCAGAGTGTAAACTTGCTATGGATTATTTTCTTTACATTTTTGTTGGCTTGCTTGTTTTTCCTTTGGATAAAAGTCTTTTTTAAATTTTTCTCTTTTTTTCTTTCTTTTTAATGAGGGTAAGATGAAATTACAATTGCCAGAGAATAATTAGATAGTTTTCATCTCTAATATGAAATAACACAGCCTTTCCCACAGTGATCCTATCATCATTCTTTGACTGATACTGTTCTAATTTTGGAAACTGTCCTGTTTTCTTCCCTCTGTGTACAAAGAACACTCGGAAAATTGTCACAGCGGGGAGGATCATCTCTATCAGAACTGGAAATCTCCTTCAAAGAGCTTGCATGCAGGTCATTTTGAGATACACATTTGGTTCTCTTGGATGGTCTACTTTACCTCGGTGGACTGTTCCTTCAGCTGCAAAGTGACATAGTTGAGAAAGAGGATTTCAGTTTCCTTGAGAATGCAATTCTTTGCTTAAAGTCCAAGGTTGGTACGTATAAGCATTGCAGGAGGTGCAATATGAGCTGGGAGAACACTTTGTCAGAGAGATGTGCTATAAAGTCATGATTTTTTTTTTGCCAATTCAACACCCCAATGATAGATTTATTGTCACTTCAGCAGGAATATCAATTAGTTTCATTACATGCGTTATAGCTCTTACGTTATCCTCAGAAGGAGCGAGACCATGCTTATCTTTATATTCTAGAGCCTATTAAAATGCCTTGCACATAATAAGTGCTCAACACACATTCATACATATTCATTGAATGAAACCTTGGCATTATCTGGCACATAGTGGTACTTTATTAAAAAATCAAGTGTTTTAAATAAAATGGATTAAGTGGGGAAATGGATGGATGGCCAGAAATGACCTCTCTTCTGGATGATGGGCTCAGAACAGAAATCACATTTAGAGACACTGTATTCCTTGATGCAGTGGAATCTTCTTTGCCTAATTTGTAGTTTGGATTTTCTTGATTTTTTTTCTATGTTGAGAGTGATACACCCTGGTCTCCTCCAGGCTGTTCTCTCGTATTAGTACACCAGGCTCTCTGCAGAGGCAATCCTCAGTTCTGCTTTGATATTTCCTCTTTGAAGACTGCAAGTCCCTCCTTCTGATGTTTTCTTAATTGTTTTATCCTTAGGTCAGCGCATCTGTGAGCCACCCATTTGCATGCATGAACTCATATCATCTTCAGACATGGTAGTTGGAGTTCCAAAGCCACAACTGCAGGGGTGTGAGTGTGTGGGTTTGGGAGACTATATGGAGTTTCCCTTCACCCTTGATGATGTTGCTTCATCCTTGGGATGGAGGAGAAATGGGAGAAAGTATATCTGTTTGAAAGGCTGGTGCTATTGCTGACCACTGTGAGGCTAAGGCCAGATGTGTTGTCCAACCAACATCATTTCCAGCATCTTGGTATTTGAAAGTTTGTGAACAGCAACTAGAAACATCAGAGTGGTATTAAAAGGTCATACCAGTTCTCAGAGGCTATGTCTCTAGCTTTCCTGTGCCCTTTAAGAGAGAAAAGCAAGAAGCTAAACTAATGATAAATAATAAAACAGGTGGAAAAGACTAACAAGCCAACCTCTCAGATCCTTCTAGTTAACTTCTGTGTTGCAAGACAAACAAAAAGAAAAGACTTCTAGTACCATACACGGACATAAATTTGACAAAGTAGATTAAAGCTAACCTAAAGCAGTTGAGCTTTATGGGTTTATGAGGGATTAATAGGGTATTGGTATTTACGTGTCTTTTTCCCAAGGGGAAGTAGCACATTTTCTACCACCGCATCCATGTGATGAAACGAATCAACATGCTTTTCTGTTATTTATGAGTGTGCAATTTCATTATTCACCACAATTGAAGCAGACATAAATATGTGCTAAAAATTTTACTAAAAGAGAGCAATTACCAAGTAAATGCCACTTAATGGGGCATAGTGCCATGGTTTCAATGTAAACGATTTTACAAGTTTATTTCATGAAGACAAAAATCCTCTGTTTTGTTCTTTCTGGGTGCAAGTCATGAAACTCCCCTTATGCTTTTCCTTTAAAATACACATTTTGGGGAATGCATTTCTTGGAAATGAAAGTAACTTATTCATAAAAACTTTCCAACTATGTCAGCATATCAGTATACAAGGGATAAAAAATGTGCACCTCTTTGTAACCAACTATTCTATCCATCAGATGTAATCAGGCTGACTGTGGTTGCCCCCACATTTTTTAGTGCGTGTGTCAATGTAACTGCAAGGGTAAGTGGTCTCTTGGCTAACAAATGAGTATGCATTATTTCTAGAACATGCAATATTTATAATTAATCTACATGTTTGGCTCCTACCAAGATGTTGACATGCAGTTATATTGTTGCATTTACTGTGAATTCAACATTGTGACTGATGTTTCTAAAGCTTTGGCTCATAGGCTTTCATGAGAGGGGTCCTTCCCGCATGTCTCTCCTCTAAGCTACAGAGATAGCTGGCTTTTAAAGGTTAGCATGTTTTCCTACACCTGGTGTACTCAGTCTGGATCAGTTGGCCTGACTAACCTGGCCATTCTGCCGTTGAGGTTGAGGTCAGGTCATAGGTTCACTCCCCCAGGAAGTAAGGTAAGCACAGAGCTAAAGCCCTTGTTGGCAGCAACATCTCTGTCTTTGTTCACAACAGATGGGATAGCCTGAGAGGGTGGACAGCCATAAAAACTGGTCCTGGAGGACCAGTGCAATGGGCCCTTTCTCTAGCTGAGGGCTGGGAATGCCTGCTGCAGTTTTAACATTCACAACACATTTGTTTTCCATAAGGATGGTCAGAGCATTTCTTAGCTACTTATTTGAGTGAATGGAAAGATGAGACATTAGGAGTGCAAACATACCTGTCACTTTGGCAAGCTGTGGTATCGGCGCAAAATGAACAAACCTTTTAGAATCTCTAGAAGTAAGAGTGTTTTATTGGAGCCCAAGTGAGGATAGCTGCCTGGGAAACACACTCGTCACAGGAAAGACAGTGCTCTAGGGAATGAATGCTTTGCAAGGGTGATATACTTTTTTTACATCTTGTAAAAGCTCTAAAGATTACAGATTAGCATATAAGCAGGAATCACAAATTTTAATGTCAAGGAATACAGGGAGTAGGACTATTGATCTCTATCTTAAGGACAGGATGGTTTGCCTTTAGGCTACTATTCACAAGGTAGGTGTACAATGCATGCATGGTGAGCCATAAATCAGGATTTTGGTCTAAAAAGTCTCTGTATAATCATGCAGACTTTGAAAGAGATCTCAAACGGCTTCTCTTATATCTCAGGTCTTTAGATCTCAATGCATGCATGGTGAGCCATAAATCAGGATTTTGGTCTAAAAAGTCTCTGTATAATCATGCAGACTTTGAAAGAGATCTCAAACGGCTTCTCTTATATCTCAGGTCTTTAGAGAGTATTCTCTCTCATCACTAGCCGTAACTGTGCTGTGGCCATCATCTGGGATTTCTCCACATGGGAACAATGCAGGGGGTGCCTTCCTGTTTATCTCGTAGCTCAGACTCCACCTTATTACTCAGAAGGCCTTACTCCAATGTTCTCTGTAGCTATGTGAAATGGGAAGTGGTATCAGAATGTAAACATCATTAACAATGACAATGAAAAACCATGTGATGGTTTTCTAGCAATAAAAAGGGCCAAATCCCTTAATTCTAGTTAGAAAACACTGGAGGAACTCACTGCTTAACTGAAAGACAAAGTGAACTTCATAGTTCTTCCGGTGAGCTCTTTGTGTACCCTGGAACGTGAGTATGTGGAAGAAATGTGTTCCTGTGAAGAGTTCTACCCAGAAGATTGTTTGGGATTCCAGTGGATTCTAGTTGGAGGGAGGGGCACCTGGCTAGCTTGGTTGGAAGAGTGTGTGACTCTTGATCTCAGGGTCATGAGTTCAAGCCTCATGTTGGGGGCAGAGATTAAACAAACAAACACAAACTTTAAGAAAATGGAGTAAAATTGTTTTCAAGGGCAGACTTTATCACAGTCATAGCATAGGCATAACACAGCTGTATCTAACACGGTCTGTCGTGTTCATGCCATTGTGTGCTTACATTCTGATTCAATGTTCACCCAGTCACCCCTGATTGTTGAGTCTCTACTAATCCAGTGTTTCTTAAAGTGGTGAGGGACTAGTTTTTGAAAATTTCCAATCTACCATGTGTTTGAAGACAAAATTCGGGCGCCTGGGCGGCTCAGTGGGTTAAAGCCTCTACCTCTGGCTCAGGTCATGATCTCAGGGTCTTAGGATTGAGGCCCATGGGCTCTCTGCTCAGTGGGGAGCCTGCTTCCTCCTCTCTCTCTGTCTCTCTGCCTACTTGAGATCTCTCTCTGTCAAATAAATAAATAAAATCTTAAAAAAAACCAAAATTCAACCTAGTACTTTTGAACATCTGATTGGCCTTATTAAGCAATTCATGAATCAAGCAACATTCCATTTAGCGAATAGGGGGATGCTCCAAGGAGTTGTGTGAAGAGGAATGTTTTTATAGGCAGGAAGGTGGGACAGAAAGAAAAGAAAGGTTTGTTTCAGGCCAGGACATCTTTTTGGGTAGAAGTGATGGCAGGATTTCTATCTTACCGCTGACCTCCTTGTGCTGATCAGGAAATTTCAGATTGACTTTTGAAAGGTCACATCCTGGGATAGGCTGAAACTGTAAATAAGTCTTGGTTTGCTCCTGTGGGCAGCAAATAACTCCATTTTGACATTTTGGGCTCCCCCCCACTTTTAAACATGCATATCAATGTGTGGTCCTACTGCATACAACTAGAGTCCCACTTGTAGAACATGGTAATCTCCCTAAGATCACCACATCCACACTCTTTGTTTTCATTGCAATAGAGTGTGTTGATAATGCACGGGGATATTGCTACAAGGTCGAATGGCATTAAAAAGTCTTAAGTGCATTTGCTCTCAGTTCCTTACTTGGTAGTAAACCAGTAGTGGGCAGACAGCATCTGTGGTCAGGCACCAACCATACTCTGAGCAGCATTTGACAACTTGTCATCTGCTTGATATCCTCAAAGCTTTGGGGAAAAGTATTGGAGGGATTCGAAAATGTTACTGGCCAGGGGCTGCCATATTCAAAGTGGTGTTTTACAAAGGTTTATTCATTTGGTATTTGGAACCAAGTAGCGGTGGAGTTTAAGGCAGCAGGCAGTTCTCTGACCCGCGAGAAAGCAAGGGAGCATTTATAAAGAGGTAAGAGAATAGTCTGTCATGGAAGTGGTGAGCGGTGACCAGAGATCCACACTCCTCTGTGTGCCATTTATTCAGGCTCTTTCGCATGGAGACAGGACAGTGCCAGGACGCTGGGGGTTATAGACTCAACGGCTTCCAGGGGTTTCTCATGAATCACAGGTGGGTGTAGGGTGTCAGCGTATGATGGAGACTGCGTTGGATGGAGCACAATGGCATTTAGACAATATAACACTTACTCAGTTCCAGATAAATCTTCTGATTTTCAAACAACAACAACAAAAAAACCAAAATAGACATTTTCTAACTCTTGACTCGAAATCTCCTAATCATTCAACTATTACTCATTATCTACTAATTTAAATCATTAAAAAAATACAGTGCTAAGCCCAACACACACATACAACACATGCAAGGATAGGCTGCTTATGCGTGACCTCTGAAAACTTTCTTGGGAATTCTAATGAAGAAACACATTCTAGCAATTTCCATGGAATGTTGGAACGTCACCATATTAGAAGGTAATTCCAAACAGAATTTGATATTAACCCAAATAGGGAAATGTCCAGGTATTCCTAAGATACATGAGACCATAAATGAGTGTGGAGGTTATAGCTGAAGGGGTAGCTTCAGTCTGGGCCCCGAGAAAGGTGGGTAATTATTCTCCTTTCTCTGCAGGGGTTTCTTGGAGGAGCACTCTGAGTAAGAGAATTTTATGTTAGTTCTGTGAGAACATCCTTAAAGTGCTGAGTCACCCCGTGAAATATAGGTTTATTTGTTTGTTTTACTTAGAACACCCACATGGCCTTTAAATATATCATCTAAGCTATTTCATGTTAGAATCAAAGAGGGAGAACACAATTTTGAGGATGCCTCCTTGGGAAATAAATAGGTGTTTAATTAATTCTATTATTTCAGATACACTTTGATATAACTTTGTTAGGAATATCCATTCACACAAGGGGCACTATTTTGAGACAATTGATACCTGGCTTTCTGAGGAAAATTTACTAGGCTGAAAATTAGTAAAGAAATCCCCCTTTTATTTATTTTTACTTCTTTTTTTAATATATATTTTTTTATTTATTTGACAGAGAGAAACACAGCAAGAGAGGGAACACAAGCAGGGGGAGTGAGAGAGGGAGAAGCACGCTTCCCGCCGAGCGGGGAGCCCGATGTGGGACTCGATCCTGGGTCTCCGGGACCGTGACCTGGGCCGAAGGCAGTCGCCCAACTGACTGAGCCACCCAGGCGCCCCAAGAAACCCCCCTTTTAAATGAACATACAATGTATTATTTGTTTCAGGGGTGCAGGTCTGTGAATCATCAGTCTTACACAATTCACAGCGCTCACCACAGCACACACCCTCCCCAATGTCCATCACCCAGCCACCCTATCACCCCTGTCCCCGGCCCAGCAACTCTCAGTTTGTTTCCTGAGATTAAGAGTCTCTTATGGTTTGCCTCCCTCCCTGGTCCCTCTTGACAGCTGTACTTACATTTCTCCCTAGGACCTTAATTAAAGACTGGCATTACCCATGCCTGAGTGTCAGCACTTGACTAATTGAGAGATGATAAGCTTGTGACAGGCATGCTCTGCATTAATGGATGGGGATACTGTAAACACAAGCTTTTATATCCTTTCTAACGCACATCTTGTAGGCATGCCACCAGTCCGTCCTGGCTTCCTGAGCATTGTGCAAGGTTCTGTTGAGTCTGAAATAGAAATGGAAGTGCATAGTGGGGGGCCAGGCACAATCTGGGGCATGCAGACTAAGTGTCCCTGAGTGGTGAATGCCCATGGTGGTAGCTGATGGTGACATCAGCCTGGAGTAAGTGGGGTGTGGAGACTGGTCCCTCACACCAGTGGGAGCCTGTACCAGGCACTGACACCGAAAGGCTGTAGACAGAGCAGAGTCCAAAAAGATCAGGGTGGACTCCTGATCTTCTGTAGTCTGGGATCCTTCAGGAGCAAATACTATGACAAGGATTTGAGTGTAAGTTGTCCATCTGAGCTGTGAAAGAAATACGGCAGGGAGTAAGGAAGTGAGCCAGAAATAAAAAGGAAATCCACCCATCAAAAGAGCACCATGAAGCTAGTTATGACTGTGCTGGAGCTCAACACCTTTGGAAAACTCTGGGAGCAATTCTATAGAACCATGACGCTCAGGTCTACTCCACCGAGGGGAAAGGAGCTGGAGATCTCTCTACCCAGTGGCTGGAAAGCCTTAGGCAATGAAAGGAGTGCAGGTTCTGGCAGAAGGCTGGAAGTCTGAGACGTGCTTTGGAGAGGAAGGCAAGGGGACAGGAAGACCACCAGTAGCATCAGCCTCCAGACCTCCAAGGACAGATCCAGACTCTGGAACATGTGAGCTATGTGGGACAAGGGTCTGAATTTCCTCAAACTATGGGTGCCCGCAAGGCATATGGAAATGTAAACGACAACATTAATTGCACCCTTGTAGAAATTCAGATAGTTCCTCTGTATTTTCTGGCTGCAAATTTCTGGATGTGTTCCTTGAAGCTAAACCTTCTTCAATCACCACCACCTTTTCCTCCTTGTTTTTAATTAATTAATTAATTGATTTGTTTGTTTGTTTTTTGTTTTTAAATTTTGTGCTCCTGATTTTCTGGGTACACTCTTCGGCTGCCTCCGGTATAGTTGATCATAATTTAAAGAATAAAGTGGAAGTAGGTATAAAGTGACACCGCAGTTCTCACATGGAGATTAACAAAGTCATTTTCCCTGTCTTAGCTGTGACACCGTGTGACATACTGAGGCAAAGGCCTTACTGGTAATGGCCGGAATCACCCTGAGTGAACATGTGCTCTAGGCCAGGGTCTCCCATTACTCCTCAGGGGTCGTCGGGACGGCCCGTGTTTCTGCTGGAAAGCCACTCCCATGCCGTTGCTTACAAGGCCTTGTAGCAAAGGCAGGTGATATTTTTTGAGAGGTTGCCTGTGCCCAACACTGCTCCAAGCATTTTGTTTGAAACCCTCTTTTGTCCTCACACAGCTTTGCAGAAGAGGAAATTGAGGCACCTAGAGTGGAAGGGGCCTGCCTCGACAGAGCTCACAGGCGCGGTAGTCTGGATCTGCATTCATGCCTTCTGTTTTCAGAGGTTACCTCCCAGTCACTGTGCTGCCATGCCCCAAGCTGCTCAGAGCCAGCTGATGAGGAGAGAAATTGCAAATATGATTTTATTGGCTACAAGTCACGAAGGTCTCCTGGCAACAGAGACCTGCTGAAGTCACTGCAGTCCCCCGTTTAATATCAGCGAGAACACCGCATTTGCAGACATATCCTCAGCAGGCAATTTGCCCAGAAAATAGGGAGCAGATTTCTGGATCTGGGAATGGATGGCAATGGGAAATGACTGCTTTCATTTGGAAGGTGAGAGGCTTGGGAACTGACCCAGAGCTGTGTGAGACGGAACACCTTCTAACACTGTGGCTTTTGTTAGATTGGTATTCCAGGATGGAAGGCCAAGAGGGACAGACTGAGACCCTGATCATGATTTTTTTTTTTTTTCCTTTTCTTGAAGATTGGTCCAGCCATAGATGTTTGAGTGTCTCATCATGGAGGGGACCTTGGGCAGAATTTAAATAAATTTAAAAAAAAACACCCAAAACTGCACAAACTTAAACAGGAAGGGGTTCTGAGCTTGGAATAATAGAATAGCATCCTTAGTATCTGCACTGTACTGTGAAGATACGTGCACATCTTGGGCGTCAAAATTCAAGGAGACAAAACACAGTGGAGACAGTGTAATCCTATGTCCCAAAGTTCCCACAGGAGATGAGGGCTTTCCCTCTTGGGCAGCACGTTTCAGCCAATATCAGGTTTGTCCACTAACTCCTAAAGTCTGCCCTTCATAAACTTCCCCAGATTTTGGCTCCCAAAATTCAGAGTTTCAGACCTTGGTTCTTTTCCGGTTTCCCCACTTGCCTCTGTTGTTCATCTCTAGCTTCATGCCCGAGTCATGTTCTGGCGGGTAAACTTAGAAGGGTCCTTTTTATTTCCTGCCCCATGCACACAAAATGTTTGCCATGGATCATGCACTAGTTAAAGAGTTAATTAAAAATCCCCCTCAAATGAGTTTCTCTCAGCTTTCGTATGAGGGAAGAACTTCAGTGTGTACTGGTACCAATTCAAAGCTGACCCAGGTTCACAATTAGTGTGCTCAGAGAACAACAGTGCCTTCTCGACATCAGAACACAAACGTTCACCCATCCTGGGCATACAGAATTTTAATGCACTCCCTTTTATTGAACAGCAAGTGTTCTATAAGAATCGCTGCTTCCATACCCCAAGTCGGAACCTGAATAAAGGGAAATGCAGCTCAACATCAGGCCCCAGAGCCTTTGAACTTCATTGAGGCATAGCTCCTGGGATAAACCCTTATCAGTTCGTATGGATACTCACAATATGGTGTTGTTTTGGATGAGAGTATTTTCAGACTCAGATAATTTACCAACGCAAGTCAATACTATACAAAGGTCACATCAGAGCAATTTGTTCTAAATTCATTATCATTAACAGGCTAGGCAGCTGCAGGGAATTATACAACCACAAAGCATTTCAAAAAATGTTCCGATGTTGATATCCGGGCTGTTTGATCCAGAAACAAAGGGAAATCATGATCTTGCTGGATACAGCTTTACTAACAAAGATTTTTGCTTTTCTTAATAATCATTCTTAGTCCAAGTTATTTTTATTCCAGTGACACTGGTGCTCGCCAGTGATTTTGGGTTGATAATAAGAACCATGTTCATGGGTTGGAAGTACACGGCCAGGATTAGTAAGGATTGCATAACTTCATCCCTTCATGTTTGGAATGACCTCTGAAAATAAGAGTGAGCCAAAATCCAGGATGCAGTAATAAAGGAAAAAAGAAATCTTCTCATCTATAGAATGGGGTGAATAAGCAGTAAAATATGAATGCGTGAAATGAATTGGGACTGTGTAATTACAAAAACCAAACATTACATGATCTTTGATGTAAAACAATTACCAGGAACTGTGTGGTAAACTCAGCGTTATTTGGCAATTAACTGAAATGACCTTTATGGAGGAATGTGAGTTTTGAGGGGTTCAGAACACAGTCCAACATTATGGGTTTTGAAATTTTGAACTAACCTTAAGCCTCGATGGTGCCAGTTTCGGATCTGTGTGTTTTAAAGATTTGAACAAAGACAGTGGGAAAGACAGCAAGGGGACATGATATAAGCATGGCTGGACCATTGGGAACTTGAACTTTTGGAGGGCATACCTCTCTCCCACTGTCCTCTCTACTTCCTCACCCAACTCTCCAAATGTGTGCTGGATACACTATTTCAGTGTGCCAGATTTTCTCTGATTTGGGGCTCTTGTTCATCTTACCTGCACTTTTTGACTGTAAGGCATCCAGAGTCCTTCAGGGCTGGGTTAACTGCCCACATCTTTTTTTTTTTTTTAAGATTTATTTATTTGACAGAGAGAAACACAGCCAGAGAGGGAACATAAGCAGCAGGAGTGAGAGAGGGAAAGGCAGGCTTCCCGTCAAGCAGGGAGCCCGATGCAGGGCTTGATCCTGGTACTCCGGGACTATGACCTGAGCTGAAGGTAAAAGCTTAACCACTGAGCCATCCAGGTGCCCCTAACTGCCCACATCTTAGAGTGCTGCTCATACCAGACCTAGGAGATCTGAAAGTCACTTCTTGGAACTCCTGAAATCCCTTCTCTCATTATCCCTCCATGCTAAAGACTCTTGAAAGAATAGAGATATCTCAAATAGACATGGGGAAAGAGAAGGTTATCAGGGTAGGTAGATGCATAAAACAGACCTGTGTCACCATTGTAGGAGCAAACTGCATCTGGAAACTCAGAGGGTCTGGGGGGCTGGGCAAAAGTGAGCTCGTTTTGGCAGTAGGGGAAGGAGAGAAGGACATAGAGCATGGAAGAAACTGGAAAAGCTGTGGTGGGAGGGATGCCACCAATGGGAACCTGGGGAAGCTGGAGGTAGTCGCAGGGTAGCCACGGCTGGAGTTTAGGGGCTGTTTGGGAGCCAGCCAGGCAGGATGTTTCCAGGATAATGTGGCTTCACTAAAGAATTTTCCTATTTCATCTTTAATGATATTTTAAACTGGGCTTAACAGTTGGTCTTTTATCTAGTTGCCCATGTGTTCCTGGATTCCTCTAGAAAGTCACTTTGTTATTTTTTACATTTCCAATGAGAAGAATTAAAGTCCCTGTTTATAAGAGTTGCATTCTATTTACATGGATGTTGTCGAGGCCTGTCCCTAAGACATATGGGGCCATGGGGGAGGACCACAGCCCATGAGCACAATGTTTGGAAGTTACTAATCGAGCTTGGAAACTGTGAAATAAAGTTCCTGTCCTTCCACATTGACAAATCCACCTTCATAATGATAAAGTAGAAAGATATATGTCCACTATGGTTTTTATGTGACAGAAAGTCAGCGAAATATCAAAGATGGTTGAATCTAATTATTATGATGCATCTGCAAGTGCTATTTAGATGCATAGTAAAACAAAGACATGCACAATTCATAAATTGTACATTATCCCTCTTAAGTTTCTTGCATTATTTCATCAGAATCATTCATTCTATTTTTTTAGTTAAGATTTTTATATAAGTTGTGTTTTATAGACAACAATGTTGAACTGACAAACTTTTGACAGTCATTGTGGTTCTTCAATAGGTTCCTAAAAATTGTTTTGGTATTGAGAGACTTTCCTCTGCTAAGACCAACCAAATGGATTTTCAATACAATTCTTCAAGTGATATTTGGATGGGGAATAAAGAGTGAAATTGGTGTATCAGGTTTAATTATTGTAATGTTGCCATCCATGAGATGTCATTGTCATTGTTAAAATATATTAATGCTACCATTTGGATTGCCCTCACTTACAGCAAAATGTTCACTTCTTTTAGCACAATATCCATATCCATGCAGGGATGATATGTGGTTCTCAAGTTCTTCTGTCAAATTTTTCAGTGTGAGGATATTCTAAAGCAAACCAGAAATAGCTGGCTATTGCTCAACTCATTGAAATCTGTCTTTAAGTAACACTAGAGTGTCCATCAAACACCCTCTGTGGAAACTTATTTTGAAATGTTTTGCTTGAATCTTATTCGTCATAATTGCAAATATTTTGTATCTGTATTCTAATAGTTATGCTTTTTTTCCTAGAAGCTGCATAGTTCACATGCACTTTGATTTTATCTAAAATTTAAAAAGAATCCTTTTAAAGTAAAATAGCTAAACTTGGATCTGTTTTTATGCTATTACTAACATTAATAGTAACCACAGTTCATACCAAATAACTCTGGGTAGTGGAAATTCAAAGTTAATGTCATTTTCTTCCAAAGACCATGCTTCATTCTTTATTTGGGAATCCTCTGTTTTTCACTTAGCTTTTCTGATGCATTTTGTGTCTTGTCTAAATTAAATCTGATTTCTTTATCTGATTCAGTCAGCATACCCCTTGTGTGACCAAGAGGAGTCACAAAGTCAAAATTGATAGTGTTTCATCAAGATGTTCTATTTTGGGGCAAGTCCAGAAAATGTCATATACAATTTTGAATCATTCCAAAGAATGTCATTGCTATTGGCCAGCTGAGACCATGTCTCATAGTAACAAATTCAAAACATGTGCCATGCATGGCACAGGGAACTCTTCTGGTTTCCAGCCAAATTTGTGGCCTTACATCTTTTACTTTACCAACCATGTCAACACCATTATCATAGATTTACCCTCTACAATCTTTCAAATTGTTTGAATAAAGCTGACATTTAAAATTTAATTTTATGACCTTTGAATATGTTTTTTTATAAATTATAACTAGTCACAATTCCAAAATGATGATCCAAAATGATGATCATCTAATAGAATTTTTGTATGTATAACTTTAAGTGTTATAGATTTTTTTAACACTACAAAATATTCCTCAGTGGCACATACAACTATTGTGATAGCTGTCTAATTCATATGCACCTCTGGAGCCAGCAGTTGGAAAGCAAGAGGCAAGGAAACAGATGTGTGTATCATCATATCCCTTCTGTTGGAGGAACAATTCCACAGATTAATTGATTGATTTTTTTTTTTCCCTCCAGCAGAATGCTTCTGCTACTCAAATTCTCTTCACTCTCAAGCAGTGATGTTTCTGACTTTGGCAGTCACAGAATCCAAAAACCTGCATGGCATTTGGGTGCAGTCACCTTTTGTTTCAAGTACTTAGGGGAAAAAATTTGAGGTCATCTGGTTGTTCAATCTGGCTCCAATCTGATTGCCAGAATTGTTTTGCCTGGGCCAACTGGCTGGACTGTTGACTTTTCCTGACCCAGACCCATGACGTTCCCTGTTGATTTGCGAATTGAGTCCAAGACGGTAACATGCTCAGAAAGAAGGCCTTATGTTCTCTCATAATTCATATGTTGGAACCAAGTGCTAATTGCTTGCCTTCCTTCTTCCCTCCTTCCCTCCCTCCCTTCCATCCTTCCTTCCTCTCTTTCTTCCTTCTTCTCTTCC